>CABFOQ010042259.1:0-17677 GCA_900660455.1 Gephyroberyx darwinii
CTCGATTACACTCAAATGGAAACTGCTTGACTTCTAAAGTGGATGCTCGTTCTGGCAAAGCGTAATGCATTCACTCACTCTCGCTGGTTCTTTTCATCTCTCTCTCTCGCTCTCTCTCTCTCTCTGACTCTCTTCCCTCTTTGTAATCTCTCTGTCTGTTTCTTTCTCTCCTTCAGTCCAGTTATCCGGTCTGGGAGGGATCGGTCAGTCTTCGGGGTCCCCTAGCTGGAAGCCTGGCTCTTTAGACCTGGTGGGGCGACAGAGGTCGTCCTCCGACCCCCCCAACATGCACCCCCCTGTTCCCCCCATGAGACTCACCTCAACTGGAGGTATGGACCCCACATGCCCCACTCTGGCTTCATAGATTAGGCCATTGCTACAAAGCAGGCATGTCTGCATGTGTGTAGCGGAGCATACAGTAAAACTTCCAATAAAGACTCAAATATTGTCTCTAACAATAGCAAGAGAGTTTTGTTTGCATGTGTAAATATTGGCCGGTCCCCAATAAAAGCCAGGTAAAAAATACTTGAAAGGAGTCTGAATTCACTCGATATTTATAGCCTAAAATATCATTAACATTACTAAAATATCACAAGGTGCATTACCACAAAGAGATGTTAAATGTAGTGGAACATGCTGACGAGTTTAGTTTGTTGCCATGGATACAGGTAGCGGTGCATAACCCTTGAAATTCATTAGACAAACATAACTGTACTGCTTGGATCGTTTCATTCCATCTAGATGCATCAATGTTGGGTAGTAGCAACATCTCAACATCTTTGCAACGAGAAGTAAAATGTGGTCTTAATTTTGAGGAACACTACATTAACAATACCAGTGGTTACCAATCATCTTTGTTTAGGGTAATAATAATACATTTTGACACTGATGTATTTCTGACTCCCTTTACAAACTCTTACAACTCACAAAAACATCTGACCAACTCCAGTGTAAAAAAAATAAATAAATGTTGAAAGTGCAGGAGACTTGGACTAATGTTATCATGTATCTAGGTCTGGCCCCTCCTCCTGTGGTGAAGACGGTGAGTGTGATGGAGGCTATGAGCATGCAGTCCAAGACGGGCCAGGGACCGCCGGGGTCCAGAGCAATGCCACCCAAGTCTCCTGCAGGGTAACTTGTGTGCACAAACACACAAATGACACAAGCTGTAGAAGCCTGAAGGCATAACCTAAATCTGAACATGACAACGTACAGACGCAGTGAGCTCACCGACTGTTCCCATCGTAGGTGTTTCAGCCTCCTGGTCCAACAGTGTCTACCCAGCTTCGTTAGCTACACTGGAGAATAATAGATAGATAATCGCTGTGTTAACATGCCGCATAAGGACAGACATGCAGTCATGTCCCGCCTCATATAGTACAGTACCCCAGGGCTGTGTATTTTCTTCTCGTGAACACAGATCCTCTGATGTGTTGCTTGTTTCCCCGAGAGAGATGAGGCTACATGGTTGCTCTTTAGCTGGTTCATTAGCTTCCGGGCTAAGCTGCCCTTCGAGCCAGACGAGCAATAACTCTCTTCCACGGTTGGCCTTTTTGTCTTTCTATCTCTCACAGGGCTGATAATGGTACTATAAACTGCCAACAGAGCTGTTACTAGCGTTATAAAGCGAGACAGTTTGGTTTCTGTTGGATTTGTATGTATATGGCTGTTACTGTCTTGATGTGAGTGGATTTTCCAGTAACTGAAATGTCGTTTTTTTCTTGTTCAGCAATGATAAAAGCTTCAACAGAGGACCTCTAAATCGAACGGGATCCATTGAAAGGCCAGGTGAGTAAATAGATAATAGAGAGAATAACAACTTTGTCTGATCTGTGTCTGTCTGGACTAAAAACACAGCAGTGAGATTAGAATGTTACATGCAAGTTGTTTTACTATCTGTCAAGTCCTGTTTCTTCTGGGGATCCAGTTTGTTTTCATTCTGATGTCATTTCCTCTTCCTGTTCCAGCTAAGGAAGTGCCAGGATGCCCCCAGAACTCCATAGGTCAATCTCTGCCTCCGGCCCCCATGCCTAGGAAGGCCTATCCCGTGAGTCCCTCATTGTTCCTGCTAAGATCACCAATCTCTTGTGGAGCGCTTATTCATTGATGCTATTGTACAAATTCATTGACTGTCGCATTTGATCCAAGTCATGGCTTATGCGGTTCTACTTGTCAACCTATTGTCTCAGCGTTTCCCAAGTCTAGTTGTGTTTCCTTCCTGTACTCTAAGGGACCATAGTGCCAAGACAAAGAGCTTCTTTCTCAGTTTTTGGTGCAGTAGCTGTTTAGACGCAGTATAACAACTTCCTAGCCTACAGTCAGGAATAATAATTGTGTGTGTGTGTGTGTGTGTTCATCTCTCAGAAGCAGAGGCCGAAGCGAGTGAAAGCCATCTATAACTGTGTAGCAGACAACCCGGACGAGCTGACCTTTTCTGAAGGAGAGGTGATCGTGGTGGATGGAGAAGAGGACCAGGAGTGGTGGGTCAGTATCTCTCACGCTGTACATCTTGTTCTAGACTGTACGTGTGTGTGTGTGTGTCTGGTGTGTGTGTGTGTGTGTGTGTCATAAATGCATAAGTAGTCAGAACAAAGCACTCCAGTCCAGCTCAGGTCCAGATCCAGCCCCATCCACACCATGTTAATTTGAGTGTGTCTAGTAACCATGGTGGCCAACGCAAAAAGCTATGACCTCATTCTGGCCGAGACCCCCTCCTCATCCTCCTCCTCATCCTCCTCCTCCTCTTTTTCCGCCTGCTCTTGCTTCCTCTGCGGAGCCCCTTGTCTGAACACAGACCAGCTGCAACTTGTTTTCCTCCGAGCCACCTCTGCAAATATGACCGTATTTAGTCACTCTCTCAATCCCCGCGTGGACGGGCCCGTTAGGGCGCCCAAGTCCCAGCCCTGCTTCCTCTCTGTGCTACATTCAATAGCATTGTTCAGCGTTTTGTGTCTTAAAAATTGAAATGGTAGCACACTAATGAGGCGGTATGAAGAGGTGTTTGAAGTCAGCTGGAGTGAGTGTCACACTGTGATGTTTTAGGTGGCAATTAAGCTGGGCTCTTAGCTAGGAAATATAATGTGACACTACTGATGAAACCCCACACCGGCATTACAGAGGAGTTAATACGGCTACGGGTTCACTTCTGTAATGACGATGTATCAACACTCATCATCATTTTGATTGTAATACTATTGCTCATTATTTTATATCAAGAGTATTTTTTAACCTGTAAGCGTTGCACAATTATTGTTTGAGTGGAAATATGTCATAGCTTTTTATTTTCAGGTCTAGGAGACGTTTAAAATGACTTAAATGGAGATATTAAGGGAAGTTTTCATTACTGTCTTCTTTGTCACACAAGGTAATATTCTGGGTAACGCTATTTGAAGTATTACCTTTTTACTGAGACGTTTGTAGTGATGTAGCTCCACACTCCATTAGATGGTATTTGGTAGTATTTTAGTGTTGTGTATGTGCTTTAGGACCCATTGGTTAAGTTCTTGTGTTTCTTGGTGTTTTGTTGAAATTGTTGTCGTCCCAAAAGAACTGTTGGACCCATCCTGACCTCGTCTATTCTGGGGCCTGTGTGTGTGTGTGTGTGTGTGTGTGTGTGTGTGTGTACATGCTGGGACCTGTCTACCTATTATCAGTCATTGACCTGGCATCTCACTTCCTTTCTCACAGCTGGGCCACATCGAAGGTGATCCAATCAGAAGAGGAGCCTTCCCGGTCACATTTGTACACTTCATTGCTGACTGAAAGGTTACTTGGGGTCACAGGAATTGACCCGGGATGCAGAGGCTCCCCTTCAGCCTCCTGTGTAGGTCAATGTGTGAGGCACTGCCAGCAAACATCATCACAATCTTTGTAATCGGCATCATCGTCTTTGTTAGCGTCATCAGCGAGCTTGCTCAGCCTGGACTGTGTGGAAGAAGTGTCACTGCCACGTCACCACCTCGGCTACAACCGGATGTCGTCACGTCAACAGTAACAGACTCACTCCGGGAAGCCTTGGGGTCACTCCTTGCGACCAAGTCCCAGGGACTCATGGGACTGTCTGTGGTTTTAATGCTTGTTGTTCATATCGGTTCTGACAAGGACATTAAGATTTAAAAATGATGATTGTAGTGAATGACCTCTCGCAATAAATGCACTTTCCACGTCTTTATCCTGGTTACAACGTAAGACAACATATTTGTCGTAATGAAGGTTCTGCTTACAGTATTCAATTCAGCCATTTTCTGTTCAGGTGCATTGTACAGAAAGTTCTTAAAGTGACAGTACGGAGAAGACTTCAGCAATGTGTTTTTACTCACTAGTAACTGTAAATGTGAATATAGTCAACATGCTTACATTCCACCTTTTGTGCATGAATGATTGAAAATACCTAACTGCTTATAGGTGCAACATTTGAACTCTATAGTGGGCCTCCTGCGTGGAGGCAGACATTTCCTAATGGTGCTAACCCAGGAATATGCTAGAAGCCACCCCTGAGGGAGCGCTTCCCTGTCCCCGTTTCGAAGACAGACTGGCATCGAAAGGGGGATGCTGCATGTAAAAATAGCCTTCAACTCATCACACCTGGGAGAACCCACTTTCTCACGTGTGTGTGTGTGTGTGTCCATGTGAGTGAGAAGAGTAATAGAACTGCAGATGAACTCAATGTCACGTATCTGTCACATGCAGGACAATATTCGATAGCAACACACTGTAGCTCCTCCCCCCTTTCTATTTTAGGTCAGTTGGTGACACTGACTGGAACTGTGGCAGCCAGTAATTACCTTTTGCTCAGCCTGTCTGTCTTTTCCTGTGGTTTGTGTTTCTGCTTCTCACCTCAGGCTGTCTTCGCCTGTCATCTGCCTTATTAGAGATGTGTGTCTGTGTGTGTGTCTGTCTGTGTTTGTGTGTGTGTGTGTGTGTTACAGAGCATGAGCTGAGCATTAAAGGATATTGAAGTAAGAGGTGGGAATGTGATGAAATGTATGATCAAGCTCAGTGAGTTTGGGGTTTCTCCCTGTTGCTTTTGAGAACACACACACTTTGTGACAGATTAGTGTTCTGTCTATATCTGAAATATCTATATTTCTGACACTATATAGCCATGCATAGAGAGGAACACCCTTCCTACTGCTTCAGCCCATTCTGCGTCTGTACATCTGAGGTCCCATAATCTAGAAAGATGAGTTTATCTATAGTGTTATGAAATGAATATACTTACAGAGCGTTCTAAGTAATTGACTTGATTTTGGTTGCAGAGCAACTCGTTCTCTCTCTCTGTTTATAGAAATGTTAATATTTAGGCATTTAACCTGAAACACGATCCTTCCACGGATTTGTGAAAGACGAGAAGAGACGCATGTGAATCGTGCCTGACACTCTCTTCGTTATCTTTAATATTAACTCACTGGAAACAGGAAGGTTTAATAATCTATACGTGTAAATAGGTTTGGATTTGTTTTCGTTTGTTGATATTTAAATGTAAAAAAAGAAAAGTTAACCTGGGCAGTAAATGTCTTTTAAAGCACTGTGGTGAGGAACAGTTACCAGATGACCTCAGCTGGACCTGTGTGTGTTGAAAACACAACTGGCCTATACACACACAACTGGGAAAATAAACTCAATTCATTTTCATTAACTGTGGATCACTGCATTGACTCTTAACTCTATTGTGCAAATAAATGGGAAACTGAAACTGGAATAATAAAATATGAAATAATAAATGACTCAGTCTTTCTGTCTCTTAATCACCTTAAACAATGGCTTGATATGGTTTGATGTTCTGGCAGTATGACCAGAATGTACCATTAAAGTATTTTATTCTGAAATGAGATCCTCCATTTGGGGAAAAAGAAAAAAACCTACTCTTGCAAAATGATTTTCGGTATGAAACTAAGGCACATCATGGGTTATTAGTTAGGAGTTAGGAGTCATATTACTACATTTGCTCACAAAATAATTTAATTTTTGCAGCTAGAATTACCAGCATTTGTTGACTGATGAATTTCAAGTTGTATTTCTTTCTGAAATGGATATATAATACGGCAATTCAGTTTCTTGAAGTACAATAAAAATTCTGTGATGTACCAAGAGCTCCCTCTGATGGAGAATATTCCAGCATCTGCTCATCCGAGTGCAGCGATTCAGAATCACAGGAACAACGAAATTTAAAAGCCCGCTCAAAGGAAGCGATGATAAGGAAGAAAAAAAAAATCACACTTTCTATAATGATCAATACAAATTCCATTCCTTTATTGTACCAAATCAAATTCTTCCACTAACTTATCGTCACTTGTCCAATTCATCTAATCCCAACCGGACCAAGGTGAAAGGGAGTAGAGAAAAAGAGGTACAGATACGAAAGCGAAAGGGGACACGATATGTACAAGGTGCATTCGGTGATGTGAGTACCAGAATTGTAAACGATGCAAATTTTCCATGTGCAGATAACAACAATCAGGATTTCTCTGCTGTTTGCAAATAAAATAAGTGTATTTTAACCACCACTTAAAAACACGAAGCCAATACCATACACATTTTGTATGTAAAACTTTTGGAACCATAATCTGTCAACAGACGTTAAAGAAATTAAAAGGTAATAAAATCTAAGTCAAAATAATCCTAGTAAAATTGGTGAATCCATACAGAAGTAAAGATGGACCCTTCCTCTGACAAGGGAGCAGTTGAACCATCTTTGTAATGTACCTTCAAGTCAGATAGCATCAAGACTGCTACGTGTACCAATACTGTTTGTCTCATTTTAATGAAAAGGAAAACAATGGGATTTCTAAAACTGACTGATCCCATTTGATCAGACTTCAACCCAAACAGTGAATTACTGTAACCAAACCCTGCCCGTTGCATGTCGTCAGATCTCTGTACCATGTAGTCTCCCACAAATCTAGATGATTTAAAACATTATGTACCAAGTGTACTTATTTACATTAAATAAGATTAAGTTACATTACAACACTGAAACAGTGGACTGTGTTCAGATGTTTTTAAAAAAATGCAACCCTTTTCCTTCCCTTGTAACCTTTCCTTGATCTTGCTCATTACCTTTCACTGGTTTTTGTTAGCAAGGTCAAGGAAACAAATGAGGTGAAGAAAACATTCCAAGTAAAGGAAATGATTTTGGCAAATCCAAAGTAAAATGAGGTGACGGGGTGGCGATAGTGCAAGACATGCTAAGAAAGTGATTTGGCTTTGCCGTCAGCTAAAGCGTTGATGTCAATAAAGGTTTGAATCCTGCTCCCTTGCAAAATAACCAGAAAGTACAGATGAGTTGCCCTGCGATTGTCTAGAATTCCATGTTTTTCGTAACCTGTCTCAAGGAGGACAAAGCAAATAAAAAAGTTGCAAATAAAAAAGGAAAAGGTTGCAATTTTTGACAATCAGAACGCAGCCCTGGTGGTCTCCTGATAAATTATTGGTGATTTTGCAACCGTTCAACTTCCCTTTTGGACAGATCTCAGCTCCCATTTCTCTGGCCTCAGGACTTGTCTGATGTCAGGGCACAGTCAAAAGAAGCCGACAGCACCTTGCAGATGGACTGGGCCTGCTCCTGTTAAGAGGGACAATATGGGGGGAGATAAAATCAAGCAGTAGCTGGGCAGATGTCCTTGTTCTATATGATATATCTTAATACCGTGAAAGCAGAAATCTCTCTTTGTCTCACTCTCACTCACACAAACACTCACTGAGCTGTTGCACTGGTAGACCCAGATACTGCACTCCTCTTGTTTTGCATCAGTGGTTTTGAGAGCCAGGAGGTTCTTCCCTGCACCAAGGCCGTCATCATAACATAACATACGCACAATCAGGTAGAGAGGGTGGCGATGCAGCACATCCTAACCAAGGGTACAATAAAACAACTGGTTACTAACTCATTAGTTTACATAAAATGGGTAATGTAGGAAAAAGGAAGCAAATGAAATGTTTTAGTCAGCAACCCCTCAGGAAACTATGTCAAAAGTAGACATCTGATACTGAATTCATAACCATGCTGTTACATTTTATTGATAATGACACAGCAATACTGCATGGCCCAATCAATGAACACTCATCTGAAGTGTATCACTTTTTATTGCTTTGGTAAGGAAAGCCTCTACTCACACACTGGTCCAGTGAGGCCACTTTGACTCCATACTTGGACACTCCCAGAATCATCTCCTCGTCTCCAGGCACAAAGGGCAGTTTTCCATCTTGCTGTGAAAGTATTTATAGTGTGTTTAATATGATATTATGAATTCACATGGGATCTGATATTGACCGCTGTAGGCAGAGATAATAGGTGCTTTAAGTCTGTGAAACTTGAAAAGCATTTTGAACTTTTCACCTCCTTCCCTACTTGAACATCCATGTTCTCATTCTGACCGCACCCCACTCTTCTTACCTGAGCAGCATCAATATAGTTGATGAGGTCCAGAGGCTCCTGGAGGGTCTTGCTCATGTCAAACTGTAATTTCTCCATGGCTCCCACATACTTCACCCTGAACTCAGCACAAGTCTCTGATGTACTGTTACCTACAGGGGGCATACATATATATAACAAAAAATTAGTCAGAGAAGAAGATGGGAGGAGTAGAAAGGAGAGGAGGGAAGAATGGAAGTCAAGAGAGGAGCCTGGGAAGGATCATCAATCATATCGGTTGGTCTGACCTGAGCTCTTGGTGGAATCTGTGTCAAGGCTGGCAACAGTGCTAGATCTGGAGAGACCTCCCAAACTGGAGTCCACAGACTGCAGAAACACAGAAACACAGAATTATGAGTCTCATACTTCTCTTTGGCTGAATGTGTGTGTGTGTGTGTGTGTGTGTGTGTGTGTGTGTGCGTGTGCGTGTGCGTGTGTGTGTGTGTTGGGTGGGGGGTCTTGTACTTTGCTTTTGGTGCTGATCTCACTGCTTTGAGAGCTGCTGCTGCTGTGGCGCTTTTTGACCTTCCGGAACATCCTTCACCATGACGACTGCCCTCCAGGCTTCCAGCTCCGCTACCGGAACACACCACACCGACCTGAACATCACGGGTCACCATGTTAAACACACTACAGGAGTCTTCATTGACTCAATAAAGGTGAAGGATTTGACTGATGTTGAACTGTGAGCCATAGCTCAGCCCAATTGTTGAGCATCCTATAAATGGGAGCAACATTCAGCAACATAGTAACCCTTTGGCTTAATTTGCCCATTGCCATTGCCCATTTCATTCCAAAACCATTTTGGAATTTTTGCTACCTGAAATTCACCAGGCAATGTTTCAAAAACCACAGATGGTGCTGCCCTCAAAAGACAAGTGTTTTGTAAACACTGGCCTAAAGATGACTCGAAACTTTAACAATAACCCATAATACACACCTGGATGCTTGCAGCATGCAAGTATAGCTAAAGCTTTTAAAAAACATAGTTCCGGTTCTCTGTTCTAACTGGCTGAATCATATTAGAAGCCCTTACAAGACAGCAGACAGTAAATGCACACCCCCGCAGAACAACTAAATAACTACAACTACAATTTTTCTAACCGAAAATTACCACTCAGAACCAGTACTTATGTGTCGCTTAGCAACCACTTAGATTCGCTACTGTTCACGAACTACTTCACTAACGAATAACATTATTATAATTTCATCATTATAGATTAAATATAAAACATTTATTGAACACGCGATCTTAATTTTAAAATACAATGGTGTGTTATTGCCGTTTCAAGTGCCGACCAAAAGCCCTCTTAGCTGTTCTAACATCACTGTAAAACACGACCTCTCTTGGCTTATGGTATAAGTAATAACATATAAAACTGAATCAACAGGTATCGGCGTCATACTTTTACTTTAATTTGGCTCACATCGCAGCCATTAGAGAACACCGTACTCAACTCGTTGAAGAATCCTCCGTTAACGGACAGCCGTTGCTAGGATAAACAAATTACCCTACCCCACCTACAATATGTCCCCTACCGCATTCAGTTTAACACTAAGTTGAAAAACGGGGACTTTCGCAAGGGAATGGGAAACATATTTATTACACGGGGCATACCTCTATTCGGAACTTGGTCGTCTCAATTGAGATTGATTTTTCCTCCACGGAGCGGACTGTAGCTTTCTGTTTATCTAGAGTTGACACTTTAGCTTCCTTTCCTTTTGAGTTAACAGCCTCCACCCAACGCCACTTAAAGGGGACGCGACAAAGTAGCACAAAGAGTGCTCAACAAAAAAGTATCCATAAAGTTGCATGTTGAGCCCCTATCATCACGGAGTACATTGTTTTGGAACCGCTCGTGTGTAACGTGTCGAGCTACAGGCAGTAGTTTGGATGGATTCGACATTTATATTTACCATGTACCAAATATTTTATTATTTCATGTGAATGAATTCATGGCAATAGTCGAGAACGTCTAATAACTGTGTCGGAACTAATGTCAGCGCCATGGATTCTCACCGGCGCTATTTTGGCCCACCACCGGAAGTATCTCATCTCGAGAGACCGCCCTCTCATTCATTCATCAACACACAACACGTATTGACTATTACTGTTACCAGTTTTTACACTATGATTTAGTGTAGCTGTCCTTTTCATCTCTTCGAATACAATAGCAGCGTAACTAGCCATGGCGGCAAAACGCAAAGTAGACTTGATTGTCCCCGCCGAGGAAAGTGACCAGCTCCTCATTCGACCATTGTGAGTTGCCACCTGCTATTTTCATGAATAGGCCTGATGACTGAAAGGATAACATGTTGACGACGATGAGTAAATGTTACAATATGTGCCTGTATGTAACCATAAATACCAACAAATGCATGTAAAACGGTCTTTTCCCACGTACAGGGGTGCTGGCCAGGAGGTTGGCAGGTCATGCATCATCCTGGAATTCAAAGGGAGGAAAATCATGGTAAATTCTTATGCTCCTTGGGTCTTTGTGATAATGGTTGTTTTTCTTGGTTATGCCTCTGCACTGTGCATGACACAGGGAACCTACGTGTCTCTAGTTGACTGGTGTGCTATGCAGGAATGAGGTTAATAAGGAGGAGATGAGCTATTTTGCTTGTGGGTGCCTTGTTCTGCATCCCAAACAGGCAAAAGCTGATTTCAATGTAAAACTTCTAACGATATGACACTTTAACCCTTTATGCAACTCATGAGACTGACATCATCCAATTAGTTATGGTGAACAGAAATAGTAATAGAGTGGTGGTGTATTATTAAGATGCACTGTATAACATCTAATTCTATGTCCTTCCCCATGTCATTGGCAGCTGGACTGTGGCATCCACCCTGGCTTGGAGGGAATGGATGCTCTTCCCTACATAGACTTGATCGACCCAGCCGAGATAGACCTGCTGCTCATTAGCCAGTGAGTTTCGCCTAGCCTGTTTTCTGTTGTTTTGCACTGAATGTAATCTCTATTTACATTGTACTTGTACTAAAATTGGCAGTTATTTTGATCCAGATTCTGGTAAGTAAGAATATACCATGTGATGTTGACAACTGTCTCCCTTTGCCAGCTTCCACCTGGATCACTGTGGAGCCCTGCCCTGGTTCCTCCAGAAGACCAGCTTCAAAGGCAGGACCTTCATGACTCACGCCACTAAGGCCATCTACCGCTGGCTGCTGTCTGACTATGTGAAAGTCAGGTTGGGCTACATATTATTATCACTCAATGATCATGCAGGGAAGAAAGCTATTCCTCTTTCTAGAAATATCTGACTGTGGCACACATGATTGATAATCCTTACTGTTCCTCCATGCATATGTCATATTTTGACCAGAATCATAATGTGGCCTACCATCATTTTATCTTTGATGTATTGCAGCAACATCTCAGCAGACGACATGCTGTACACTGAGACAGACCTGGAGGAGAGCATGGATAAGATTGAGACCATCAACTTCCATGAGGTCAAGGAGGTGGCTGGAATAAAGTTCTGGTGCTACCATGCTGGTCATGTCCTGGGAGCTGCCATGTTCATGATTGAAATAGCTGGAGTCAAGGTAATGACTCCCTTATTTAAAGGACATCCTGGTTTGTTTTATATAGAATAAGATGTTGTGTTTTAGAAAACCCTGTTTCTGTATACAAAAAAGAAACCCTCTAGGTGATGTTATGCTGATGGGAGTTCCATTTAACAAACCCATTATCTGCCTTTTTTCTTGCCTGTACTGTGCATTGCCATCTATTTCTCCCTCCCAAGCTGCTGTACACTGGAGACTTCTCCCGGCAAGAAGACCGGCATCTGATGGCGGCCGAGATCCCCAGCGTCAAACCTGACATCCTGATCATAGTATGCCAAAATGCTTTGCGTATAAATTGAATTAATGATGGTGAACATTGTGTCTAATCAATTTTCAGGTGATTACAGCATGCTAAATGTTTTTCTTTTGTCAGGAGTCCACTTATGGCACTCACATCCATGAGAAGAGGGAGGAGCGTGAGGCTCGCTTCTGTAACACCGTCCATGACATTGTCAACAGAGAAGGCCGCTGTTTAATCCCTGTGTTCGCTTTGGGCCGAGCCCAGGAACTGCTGCTCATCCTGGGTGAGAAGTCTGTCCCGACTCCCTGCTCTAGGGATTCAAGACTGTAACTGTGATTCAACAACAAAGCTGTTTTCTACCTTGATATTCAGAGCTGTCTTTCATCTGAGAGTTATGACACTGTCCCATGAAAAAATCTGTATACATTTGCATTGTAACAAAGTAAATTTTGTCCATCACATGTTTTTTTTCTATTTTTCCACTATGCATCAGACAGTATGGTCTGTAAGCTTGTGTTTCCTGTTCCTCTGTAGATGAGTATTGGCAGAACCACCCAGAGCTCCATGACATCCCCATCTATTACGCTTCCTCCCTGGCCAAGAAGTGCATGGCTGTGTACCAGACCTACGTCAACGCGATGAACGACAAGATCCGCAAGGCTATTAATATCAACAACCCTTTCGTCTTCAAGCACATCAGCAACCTCAAGGTCGAAAGAGCTACCTAGAGATACCCAGACATTATTACCCCCAATGTAATGGAAATGTCAATCAGGTGAAATACTGTGTAAAAGCACTTTGACCGGGCGGCGTAATTCCTAACTTGCACTTTGGTGTCTGTTCTTTCCAGAGCATGGATCACTTTGATGATATTGGTCCCAGTGTGGTGATGGCATCTCCAGGTATGATGCAGAGTGGGCTGTCCAGAGAGCTGTTCGAGAGCTGGTGCACTGACAAGAGGAACGGTGTCATCATCGCCGGATATTGTGTAGAGGGCACCCTGGCCAAGGTCAGAGCACTGCTGCGCCATCAACTTATTTGTTGACAAGCAACATGTAGCAGTTCAATAACTTATCTTACTTATTAATAATAATAATAATAATAATAATAATAATAAGACAGATTGATCCAGTTTCTGTGGTACAAGTACTATTGTTTACTTTCATTGTCTCCCACTAAAATTGAAAATCCTGCAGCACATCATGTCTGAGCCGGAGGAGATCACCACCATGTCGGGTCAGAAGCTGCAGCTGAAGATGTCTGTGGACTACATCTCCTTCTCCGCCCACACTGACTACCAGCAGACCAGCGAGTTCATCAGGGCACTCAAGCCACCGCATGTGGTAGGAGGACCACCTGAGTGTCTCACAGCAGAGCCACCACTTGTCTCTCTCTCACTGTCATGTTGATTATTTTTTCTAGAGATTAGTCTTTGTCTATGGTGTGTTTGTGTCGTCTCCCCCCATCCCTTCAGCATGTTAAAAGAAAAACATTGTTCAAATAGTGCAGCTAGGATTCGTGTTCACGAGTCAAATTGGAATAAAAGTTTATTTCCCTTCATTTTGAATGAAAAGACCTTAAACCTCCTTGATTCTCCTTGAATTCTGGTGTGCATGTCATCCTCAGATCTTGGTCCACGGGGAGCAAAATGAGATGGCCCGTCTGAAGGCCGCACTGATCAGGGAGTATGAGGACAATGACCAGGTTCACATCGAGGTCCACAACCCCCGCAACACCGAGGCTGTCACCCTCAACTTCAGAGGGGAGAAACTGGCCAAAGTAAATGGACTACTTGTCTGTCTCAGCCTTTGTTTTCTCTCTCTCTCTCTCTCTGGAGAAACTTCTATGGGCTTTCAGCTCTGTGCTAGCATTTTCCCAACATGAATCCACCATCATGAAAATGTGTTCATTGAAAACTGCTCATCTTCTCAGGTGATGGGCTCTCTGGCTGATAAGAAGTGTGTTCAGGGCCAGAGGGTGTCAGGCATACTGGTGAAGAAGAACTTCAACTACCACATCCTCACTCCCTCGGACCTGTCTAGTGAGTAACTGACAGCCACTTAACACACACTCTCCTACCTGTAGCACAGGAGCACCTGTCGTACCAGTTCAATGATTTTACACTTAAAGACTGGTCTCAGTACTTGACGGCACCCTGCTGCCCCATCTATCGAAACTTGACAAACGTCTGTTGCTTCGTGTCCTGACCCGGTCTGTCTGCCTTGCAGCCTACACAGAGCTGGCTATGAGCACGGTGAAGCAGACCCAGGCTATCCCCTTCACCGGGCCTTACTCTCTGCTCGTCTGCCATCTCAGAAACCTCACCGGTAAGACTGACGTGTTGGTGCATGTCTACAGTGTGACCGATAACAGAGTGTCTTCGGGTCCTTAAGATGTCCTTGAATGTCTTACGTCATATCATCTAAACTAGAGGCCTTAAAATGTCTCAAACAAATGGTTCATGGTGTGCTGTTTTTCTAGTGAGAAATCAGCCCAGTCACGCAGACCTGTATTGTTTTACGTTCTCATATTTCATTCTACCTGGAATTTAAAAGGCTTAAATTTGTCTTGATGAAATTTGCAGACGCCCTAAATAATGTGTGTTTTGGTAATAAACTCTGTGTGTTCGTTGCACCAATCCTATTTCCATTGATGCGGAATACAGAAGTCATCCGTGTCACCAAATTTTAGTTGAGCCCAATGCTGACTGCTGCAGTCTGTTGTCTGTCTCAGGTGATGTGGAAGAGCTGGACGGAACAGAGAAGAACACTTTGAAGGTCTTTAAAAACATCACTCTGATCCACGAGGTCGGCATGGTGGTGCTGGAGGTGAGAGGTCAGACCAGTTCAACCAGTTGTGCTCCTGCTCTGTCCGGTGCAGTTTAGCCCAGCTCCGTTCTGCTCAGACAGGCCCAGTCCAACCCGGTCCTCATCAGTGTGAATTCAGTTTGCATTCACAAAAATACATGTTGAGCATAGGTTTTGTGATTGCTACTGCTTTGGATGTGTGTGCTTCAAGAAACACAGTCCAGTTTCCCGTCAGTCCACCAAGGTATCTGCAGGTGGACTGAAGTCTGAAAAAGTCTGAAAACAAATTTTCTACATTTAAGTAATAAAATTCCTTAAATCCAGTTATTAGAGCTTATGGTCCTTAACAATTAATTTCCTGTCTTTTTTCTTAAGCTTCCCATTTATACTTTCACAGCTTTCATTAGCTAAATTCAATCAGAATTGGGATTTTTTTGTGTGTTTTGGTTTAGTAATTGCTGTGAAATTCAATTCCATGTAGCATTAAATCTAATTGAATTTAAATTTGGTTTTCTGAAACCTGCAGATAACCTGGTCCACTCACCCTCTAACCAAATATCAAACTACAATGACACTTCTAACTCACCCTCTTCCTCTCCTCTTCAGTGGATAGCTAACCCTCTGAATGACATGTATGCTGATGCTGTCACCACAGTGGTGCTAGAAGTCCAGTCAAACCCCAAGGCTCAGAAAGGTTGGTTTGGCCTTCCTCTTTCACTGAAATACATAAAGAATGCAGATGGCTACGTTGTCTATCTATATTTTGAATGTTTACAAAGAATTACTTGCGAGTGCTTTTTGTTACTGAATGGGAGGATAGGCACCCGTCTTGGTTGCCTGCTACCTGCCTGTAATGTTATAAATTGGTATTCACTGTGATTGATCCTTGCACTAATATGGTCCTCCTATTCTTATTTCACCAAAAGTCATGGAGAACCAGAGCGCCATTGTGGACATGGATGTCTTCCACAGCAGACTGGAGGTCATGTTGCAGTAAGTACTCATAAAGTTGAATACATGGGTCAATGTGTCTGATCAGTGAAGTCTAAAAAGGTCAGGGAAATGGAGATTCCTAGATATATATCACCTACTATCACCTTTTTCCCCTGTCTCTGCCCTCAGGGACATGTTTGGAGAGGAATGTGTGGATTTCAGGGATGTTAAAAACATGACTGTGACAGTAGATGGGAAGACTGTGCAGATTTGCCTGGAAACGAGGGTAAGAGGCTTTCAACCCACCACGCCCAAACGCTGACAAATGTACCAGGCGTGTGGTTTTTCTGTCGACCGTTCTCACTAGCTTCCTCTCCCCGCCCCAGATGGTGTGCTATGAGGACGACTGCATAGAGGATGACTCTCTGAAGGAGATGGTGGAGCTGGCTGTGCAGCGGCTCTACGACGCTCTCAACCCCGTCATCTGAGAACGTGGACAAGCCTGGAGAGCCACGCACACGTTAGGATAGCTTGCTGTTATGATCATGGTTCTGCACACATCAGACGTCTGAACTATACACTGGACTACGAATGTTCTCAAGGTTCACTCTGGCTCTTGGGTCTCTTTGAGAAACACGCAACACGTCTTTGATGGACTAACGTGGCATCCATCTTTTGTGCACGATTCCAAATTACCATCATCTATTTCATTACAGCTCAACAGAATTTTATCCATCCTGGATTGGGCAATTACATGATTGCAATGTGGAAGATTGATCTCAATGTGAAGGAGGTGATTTCAATGGATATGTCCAACCTATAGATTGTAATCATTTGGTTATTTGCCTGCCCTGCCCAGGGTTTAGTCTTTCAGCAGCTACCTGAGTCCTGATTGCCAGCGACGACAACCAATCCCACTCAAATGTCTCGACTTTTAACAGTAGTCTGACACGCCCAAGTTGATGTGATTTGCAGAGCATGCTCAAAGACTTGGAAAGACTAGATTGGTCTTTACTGTGTCCTTCTCTTGACCTCGTTAACTGAATATTCAGGGGGACAAAATGAAAGGGAAAAGGTTGCATTTCCTGCTACCACAAGCGGCATATGGGTGAAATCAATCCTGTCTCTTTGGTTGCAGTAACTGCAACTGGATCCGCATTCAAAGAAGATTAAGATTGATGTGCATCTTAAATTTACATTCATATTTTACATTTTTAGTTGATGCTCTTACTTTGAGTGACTTATAATAAGCGAAACAGTGAAATAAACTTAAATTCCTGGATTACCAACATTACAAGAAACCATTAGTAAGAAGTGCAAGGCTCAGGGTCACAGTGCCCTGACAAAATACCTGTGATTGTGTAAAGAATTGGCAGGAAAGTAAAGAAAATAAGAACTATGTAGCGATAGGAGGGATTTTTTTTATTTATTTATTTTTTGTTTTTTAGTACTTCATCTTTTTATATGCAAGTAACTTAAGTTGCTTAAATGTACTATATTTCTGTAGATCCATTGTAGGTTTTGTTCGAGACCTAAATGTATGACTATAATACACTGATCTGAGTGAATTTGTTAATGCACTAAACTTCTGTGATCGTTGTGAAAAATAAAACTCATTTTTTTTTAATAAACTTCTGTACTTTGATAAGTGTGTGTCAAATCATTGAGCAAATAAGTCATTTATAGCATTT
>CABFOQ010042264.1:7739-19028 GCA_900660455.1 Gephyroberyx darwinii
GTGAGAGAATTGTTCTTTGATAAAAGTGAGACCACTTCCCAGCAGGACACGGCATCATTGAGATGCAAGGCCTCCAGTAGTGAACTGGATAAAAAATGAAATTAGAGGACAGAAGAACAAGCAGAGAGGGAGCCCACCTCTGTGTTCAATTTACTTGTTAGGTCTACTCACAACACCTCGGTAATCATCTTTCCCTCTCCCTTTCCCTCTTTTTCTCTCTCACACCCACCCACACGCACACACACACACACACACACGTGTGCTCTGTTGAGGTGAATGGAATCACTTTTGCAGTGAAGGCTGTGACCAGAATACTGCATAATAATTTCGTCTGACTGTGCTGCCTGTGAGGCTGTGGAGAACCAGTGCCTGTCCTGGTGATGGTATTCTGACTTTTAGATTACCCACTCTAGCTTTCATTTAGTCTCTCTTTCTACAGTTGTTTAGGTAAAAAGGTGCATGCTATTCACAATAAATGTATATGTTAAAGGCTTCAGTCTTTTTTCAGTTTGTATAATCTGTAAAGTGCATTTAAACACTTAAAATTGTGTTATTGCTCTCCAGTGCATACAAGGATTAGCAATTCTCTCTCTCAATCGCTCTCTTCCTCAGTGTGTGTGTGTGTGTCTTTGTGTCACCTGATTTATTTGATTGGCGACAGCTTCCTTTAGTCATTGCTTTGGTGTTCTGCACTGCATTTCCCAGCGAACACTTGTCAGCAGCATTGTCACCAGTACTGGACTGACAGCAGCTCCCACACCCCCAAACAAACAGGCTTGGGCTGTGGGTGCTGTACAGGGTAATTGCATTGTCACACAGGGCTGATAGGTATCTAGAGGTATCTAGACTTCCTGTCTCTAATTGCTATTAACTTTTACAACACACAGTGGGAGAAATAACACAACGTGGAACAAATAATAACACTAAAGAGAAATTCTGAGAAAAGGTTGAAGCTAAAGAATACAGAGATTGATGTTCCTCACTAAATGCCTGACAGGATTCTTGTTGCGCTGGCATTCTACTGTTTACTGTTTCACCAAGACATAATAGATGACACATGACTGTGTTGTTGTGGTGTGGGACTTTGTTTGGATTTTGATTAGCATATGCAGTTGTTGAGAGCTATCAAGTGTTTCTGATTGCAACTAAACAGGCCGGGTGGTTCACAAGTGCATGTCTCCATAATGAAAGTTGGAGTTTGTCGGCTTGACAGGTTTAGATAGATAGATTTGTGTGTGTGTGAGTGTTTATGTGTGTGTGTGTTTTGGTGACTAGTAGTTCTCTGGCCTACATATGTTGAATGCATTTATTGTAAGTTGCTTTGGATAGAAGCATCTACTAAATGACTGTAATGTAATGTAAAAATGTGTGTGGTGTTTCAATGTATGTGTATATCTGTGCGTGCATGTGTGTTTGGCTGCATGTGTGCATGGATACATATGCATGCATGGTATGAAATGCATTGTATGCATGTATGATTGCGTGTATGTTTTTGCAAATGTGTGCATGTGTGCAATGGTATGGTGTGTGAGTCTATATGACTTGTTATCTGGAGCTTGTGGAGTCCTAATTATTGGAGTCAGCAGCACAGACCTGCAGGTGACTCATTAAAGGCTATGATCACTGAGAGACAGCAAGAGCAGGAAAGGAGGAAAATGACTAGTGTGGAGAGAAGTTCAGATGCCAGCTCCGGAAAAACAAATAGGCAATAACGAGTTAAAGGAACACGCATACCAATGCCGTGTGCATAAATATATAGAATTTTATTAGGGCCATGCCTTTGATCTGTCACTACAAAGGGAACTTTGTATCCCAGCCCCACTGATGTTACATTGTCACCCCCCACATGCTGTACTCTTTGGGTGTCACTCAATGCATGCTAGCTTTCTTTTTTGTCAGACTGACTTTTGTTTGCTTACCTACCAAGGTACCATTTCTCAATCCTTATCAGCCAAGTCCTCTATAAATATGTGTCAAGTTGAGTTGTTTTATCTGCACTATGCCTGGGAGGCAGTAAAACAAGTTTCCTTTGCTTTTATCTTAAACTTCAACTAGTGTGGATGTGTGTCTGTGTGTGTGATCAAGAAATGATGATGCAAGAAACTGAAATATAAAGATATTCTGAATCTGAGACCATTCCTTGAGTTGGTGCTGCCTTATCATTTGGTATTGTTAGAGTAAATGTATGCAGTAACAACACTGCTGTACAAGAGACATGGGCGACAGATCTTCTGGTCACTAACCAGCCTTCAAAACCAATACATTCACTGTTTTGTTTTGAAAGGACACAACAAAACACTACACACAGCAGAAAATGGTGCTTTGAGAGCATCTGACATAGACTGAAGTAGTTCCACACAGTCTGTGGGTCTGTGGTCACTGAAAATCAGCTTTACCCTTCGTATTTCATTCAAGATTGTATTATTGATTTGCTTTAAGGCTCTTGTATTATACTTTAAACATGCCCTTCTTGGAATGTTCTTCATTCTTGAAATGACAAAAATATGGAACATCATCACTTCATTTTTCAAATCAGATCCAATGAAGACTACTACAACTACTAAATCAGATCTTTATAATGAAAACTACTATTACTGTTAAGGCTACTGCAACTTCGAAAACAGAAGAACAACAGTTTGCATTTAAATCACAACTCTGAGTGTGTATTTTTTAACTTCAACCTTGCATTGTTGAATGTTTATCCAGTCATAGAAGATTAGTGAGGTTATCCATGCCAGTCAAATCATATGCGGGTCTTGATTGAATGGCCTGAGGCGACCTTGGCTTATCTGAGCAGAGAGTGGCTAATTATATCATCCTTTTTGCAGTGTCACAGTAGCTTAGCACTGGGATGCTAATTCATGCTAACCTTCCTCCCTCATCCTTCTCAGAGTTGTCAGTGTATCTGGGAAGGAAGGACTAAATCTTCCTGGCACTAGAACACTTACCATATGATGCCAGCTTTTGACAGCACTGGTGCCTAAGTGCAAGTTGTGGGCAATATGGACACAATTTCATATCACATTTAGATATTATCACAATTTACAATATACATCACAATAATTTTCTTTTTTTTCTGAGGCTAAGTTGCAAGTTACTGAAAAGTACAATCCCAAAGACAACAATACAGTACTCACAGCCAGAAAGTATGTGCCTACAAGAAACAATGTTATAAAGCTTGAGTGTATTAAACACAAGTAAAAGAATAATTTAACAAAGACCACCAGGATCAAAGTCGTTTTTCAGATGTATTTTAATGAATTCTAGGTTCAAAAGTTACACCAGAGCTGCACAGTTTACAGGCATGAATGAAATGACTTAATTAGGGCTCTGAAGAACCAATAGACCTTAAATTGCTCATTATGGCAAAACATTGTCATTACATCATTAACTTGGCCTATCTTGCAGCATTCCAAGAACAATGGTTTCAAAAGAAATTGTGGCAGAGCGTTTTGCCATGAAGGTCAACCATTTCAAGCAATCTATTAAAACCTTCAATTTCAACCATGTTTTTTTAGATAAAGCAGTACAGCATCCATTACCTCTTGCCAGCGTTTGCTTTTCTTCTCATATGAAGTACTTCTCTCAAAAGACTTGGCTAGCAGTGTCTGATGCAACCTTCAAATTTGTAAATATGACATTATGTATTCAAGTGCTTTTGGTTGGAAATAAAAAACAAAATGGATCATGTAACAAAAGAAGTTTTGGTGGTTTTATTTTAGTCAAGCTGCACTGAGCTACGTTCTGCTGCAGCAGCACAATGAAAATGAACAAACTTGATGACTTAATTGATGTTTTATTTAATTAAAGTTAAACATAGAAAATAGGAACATACAGTAACAGTATTTATTTACATACAATGCAAAACAACAACATATAATAACAGACTTTGTTGTTGACATGGCCATCATGCTCTCTTCATGCTCTCTCTAAACATTACATCCCGCTTAGTTGGGTGTCAGAAAATCCCAACTTTCCTAGTATTCACCACTTTGTTGGGTCATTCATGTGCACTCACATGGTAATTATCATACTTATGAAGGCACTTGAAGGCAGCATAGCTTGGTACCTCTGGCTGTTCTCAATGATGCACTCGAGTGAGATGTTGAGACACGCAATTTTAAGCTTTTGGGTTTGAAGAAAAGTTATGCAGTGACTTGGTTGAACAGTTGGGTGAAAGCAGTGAATGTAAACGGCTATAGCAAAAGTTATGAATGGAAATTGCATATGGATTGTAGGTAACTATTATATTTCAGAAAGTAGCTAATGACAAACTTTTAACTGGTGATTTTTTTTAGTTGGTTAGTTTTTGTGCTTTAAAATGAACCAGCAAAATCTGTGAAAAGTGAATTCTGAAATCCCAGAATTGAGGTGATGTGATTTCTTCTTCTAGCACTAGAAAAAAAAAAATCCTGGCTGCTACATTCTGTAGTGTGGAAGGAGAGGAAATACCATGAAAAACGTTCTCCATGTAGCTGAGCATTTCTTCCTACACAAGCAGGACTAGGTATAATAGAGCAAGTATTAAAGATTTAGATAAAAAATGTACTCCCATACAACACGAAAGTCATGACCCTTACCTGGGAGCTTCTTCTCCCTTTATCTGTGAGATTACAAAGAAATGGGTTTTTCAGGAAACTGGCACTGTGTTTAGATTCAGTTTTTGGTTTGAGGAGATTAAGAGGTCATGTCAAACATAAATCGCTGGTAGTAATGAATCAGAACCCATTGTACTATAAGGTACTTCAGTGTATCATGCTGTATATTTAGATAATATTGTGTATCCTTGTGTAATTTGGAACTACTTTGTTACTGTTTTGAAGAATAGGTCTATACAACCGATCTCCCTGCCACCATAAAGAATTATTCTTTCAATACAATCGATTCAATGAATAACAAAATATATAACTGATAAACAAATAAGGAAATGAAATGAGAACAATAAGTCTTTTTTATATATATATATGAGAAATTTCCAATTTTATAAATGTCACGTCCTTATTCCCATGACCTTATTCTGTATGTTCATTATGTGTGTGCTGGACAGAGGCCTGTGTATGCAAACCAACAGCCAGCTCAGATCTGGCCCATATAAGTTAATTCCATTAGAGACTAGATTAAAATGAAATCATGTTTTAACGTGAGCATTTGTTTATACAATGAAAGAAAACAGACAAATGGCTTTCTGGGCAAAGGCACACAGGCTGTAATCTGTATAAATGGCCATGTGCTTAGGCTAAATCATTCTTGATTTCTCTTGTCAGTGCCCTACACTGCCGCCATGCTGTATGCACTTCATGCGAATACATCTATGCAATGTAAGATGAATTCATTGTGCTTGCTAACGTACTGCTGCATGACTGGTGGTCTCTCTGTCTGCTTAGCCATTGGTCAAGCCCCCTGTCTCACTGGAGGAGCTTAGCATTGTTCACTGACTGTGACGGGCTAACAAAGAGAGATTGGTTGGTAGAATAGTGCTAAATCATGAGCGTGTCAAATCAATTGATTTCAGAAGGAGCGCAACACTGAATCCGCTACACCACTTAATGTGTATAAGAGCTTGAATTGAATGAGCTTTTTGCCTTGGGGGGTCTTATGTGATACGTGGCTCTGGTGTGTGTATATATTTGTGTGTGTGTGTGTGTGTGTGTGTGTGTGATGGAAATGTGTCTTTTTGTGTTTTGTGTATCATTGAAGTGTCTGTGCAACTGTCCTCTCAAAAACCATCAGGAAGCCTCTTCCAAGTTACGGTTGACAGGGTAATGCAGTCATCCATTGTAGCGGTCTGGTCAGGTCTCTGTGTGTATCTGTCAGTGAACCACAGTACCAGCACAGGAGGGAGACCATATGAGATGGTCTGTAAGGCCTCAGGAGACCTACAAGTCACACTGTATGATTTTGTCAGAGAGCAAGGAGGTGAACAGTCCCATCAGGATGAAGAGCTGAAAACCTCAAGCACATCAGAAGAGACAATGTTGGATGACTTGTTGGCCTATGAAGTAGCAAAAAGGAAAGTTTCTCTCCAGATGACACTTGAAGCACCACTGTCATAGATGGTACTTAACAGGATGGTCATTGTAGCATAAGCCTCCTGTGGTGAGAATTGCCCATGCTTAAGTGAATAACACTGCAAAGGTTTTGGTGTCTTGGCCTGTAATCACTGCCTCATGTTATTGGGTGCAACAAAAAGGATGGAATACTGTGTATGTTCACGCAAAAAAAGTGAAGGCTGAGTGGCACCAGTGTGGTATTGACCAATACGTTCCAATGGGTATGTTTCTTTTTCCGAGCCATGCGGTTACAATGTGATGTGCTAGAATTTTAAGTCAACTTTATTTCATTATTTTTTATTTATTATCAAGCTGAATGATAATATAATGGTTTAATAAAAAACACTTAAGCAAACTTTGTGGTGCTTGTAATCAGTAACTCAATAATTCAAGAGACTGTTGCAATATGTTTAGATGGGTCAAGGAAATTAATACGTCCTCTCTCGTAAGCAATGCAATCTCCTTTTTTACTCTTGCATAATTCTTCCATATTGGTGGAATTAGTTACACCCAATTTAATTTGAGTTTAGTTTTATTTTCATTTTTATTTTCATCTGATTTATTGGCTGCTTTAGACATATCAGATGACTTCTTTAGCCTCAAGAAAGAGCTATGGGAGCTCAAGATGAAGAGTTTTGAGGAGCCAGAGTTTCTTTAAAAAGCTTAATGTACTGTTGATCATCAGTCATCGTCAGTATTGGTCTTCCTTTTCATTTTGTTCACCTCAGTATCGACTCAATCTTCCTTTGCCCATGGCAGATGATTTATTAAGTACTGGGAGCCTGCTTGCTGCTTTTCTCCTCACCTCGTGAAATTAAGATTAGGTTACAACCAACAGAGAGCCCTTATTAGATGGAGCTCCCTGGTAGGATTGCTCACTCTTCCAATCCATCTCCTCACCTTGGCTCAGAATAACAGACCTGTCTAATCCTTTGTTACACAAACTGATTCTCCTCCTCAGCACACAATGTGTGAGCTAAGCACTGTCCTGCTTCCACATTTTCCTCCGCTATATGTCCTGTAGTGATAGAGTGTACTTGCATGAACATAACCATGCGAGCATACAATTACATGTTAGGTTTATCCAGAGTGACTTATAATGAGTAAGTAAGTAGTAGGCTTCATTGTCTTGCTCAGTGATACTTCAACACAGCTGTAATGGACACGAACTTCAGGGCTTGAAGTTGTGATGTTTCGGTTGTGGGACGGTCTCTCTAACCACTAGCCCACTCTGCTGTATATATTTTTAGGATGGATGGCCCTCGTGGGAATCAAAACCCTTACCCCAGTAGTGCTATTGTCTATCCACAGAGCTATACGAGACCACAGAGGTGATGTCGTGTGACTAAGGTCATTAGCTGCTTTCACACCAGTGACATTGCAAGTAAATGGATGCAGCTTAGTCGGCTGAGCCATCTGGATGCCCGCGGTGTGTGTCCAAGATGTTCTAAGAGGAGGTTGACCTTCAGAATGACAGTTCATTCACGTGTCTATGACTGTCCCACATGATCACATACATATTTGGTAGAAATCCTTACTTAGCCTCAGAATTTAGAACAACTTAGAATGTGATATACCTCTTCAAGTTCAGCAGGTTTTGATGCTTTTATGTCCCAGGTTTATTCTACATGTTTCCTGTGTGCAATTTATTGCAGTCTTTGATGTTTTTAAGTGACAGAGCAAATCTAGGCCCTTAGTTCCTCATGCTTTAAATAGGCCAACTGCTGACCTAATTGCCAGTACTGCAACTGTCAGTGGAAATGGAACTGGTGCACAGATGAGGAGAGGAGAGGAGAGGAGAGGAGAGGTTCACAGTGGATGGCTGTCTAGGTCGTCATGCCTGTGGAAAGGGCTGCACTTGGTCACTGTCTTCACACACACATGCGCGCATGTACGCACACACGCACAGGCCAAAAATAGCCATGCTATTTCAACACTACCTTGGTGAAATTGACTTGAGGAGGAAAGTGATCTGGAGGTTATTTCATTTAATCTGCAGCCCTGACAGAAAGACTGGTTTTGTTAGGCAGAGAAAATAGGAGAAGATTCAAGAACATGATGGTGAACTGGTATCCTTCTACTGATGGACAGTCTGAGTGCAGTGGGTGTGTGTGTGTGTGTGTGTGTGTGTGTGTGTGTGTGTGTGTGTGTGTCTGTGTGTCTGTGTGTCTGTGTGTCTGTGTGTGAGAGAGAGATAAAGAAGAGTGTGTGTGGTGCGTATGTGTGTGCATGGGTTTGCATGTGTGTGTGTGTCTGTGCACATGTACTCATGAATGTGCATGCACATGTATCTGAACAGTCTGTCAGATACAACAGTCTGTCCCATTTTGGCTGATATGGAGCTATCAAATGTGGATTATTTTGAAGTGGAAGGCTTTGATTTGTTCAAATCCATGCTTTGCCCTGAGCAAGCTAATGCCAGGATTCTCTGAGGTCAGCCTCTGTCTCTTTTAATACTACTGCTTTATTCTTCCTTTGTTCTCTCTGCTCTCTCTGCCCTGCCATCTTTTGTCTTAAACAATGAGTGCTAACTCTGAGGGGATGTACCTTTTTGTCAGCAAGTTTGGAAAGAATCTACCTGCCATCTACAAGAGCGTATTGCTCTAGCATATGGAAATGTCTGTAGAAGGATTATTATAGCAACAACAGTTGCTGCAGAGAACATATACACTGAATGCACTGATGTGACTCATACCACCAGCACCTCTGTTTTTCTACTGCAGGATTACATGTCCAAGTGTGCATGAACAACACAGGACACTTTCAATTGGCTTATACTGGCCCATCTGGGTACATTTATGTAAAAAAGAAAAAAGCCTGTGAAATTGTAGAGTGGGATTTGCCTATTTCCTGTTTCTTTATCTAGTCTAGTTGGTCCATTTCAGCACATCAGTTTGTTTTAAGTTAAAATGATTAAACTACCAGTCTAAAAGGAGACATTTCTTGAGTAGAAAGTTATGCACTTATAGCAAACTCAATGTAACAACAGAAGAAGCTCACAACTTCTCAGCATGACATTTGGAGCAGAATTAGAAAATTGCTGTGACAGTATGACGTTTGAACCCTAGGGTACAGCTAGCCGGTGAAGTTATGCAGTTAGTTGATAGTGATGGGGTCTTGACTGTGCCTGTTGGTATAAATGTTTGTGTTGCGCCGACAGTATCTCTCCAAGGGCTTGTGTCACTGTATTTATGATGGGGGCAGATTTAAGAAGGATTGGCGGTTAATCCTTTAGGGGTTGCCCACACTATGGGATAATAACTCACTTCAGTCGCAACACTGATACTAGAGACTTGGAGCTGTATGGCAGAAATACAGTTGACCAGGTAGTGATGTTGATTATAGATATTACAGATTAATGACTCCGTGGAATGATTGCACTAAGCTATACACACACACCTCCCACACGACTTGATGAAGAATAAAGAATTTCATGGCATTTGCATAAGGTAGATCTAGTTGCTTAATGCTTATTTCACATTTAACAAAGCATTATTTCTTGGTGCAGGGTTTGGGGATGGCTGCTTTGGTATCAGTGGCATTTCAGAGGAACCAGAAATTGTTTCACCTGGTTTAACTCTTGATCCAAGAATAGCAATCCTGGAAATATAGATCTTATACTGGCCTTTCAAATGAGCTTGTGAGAGCTGACTGTTTGTCTCGGTGAGTGACCCTTGTGCGATCACAAAAGCATCTCGACCAAGTGCTTTCCCTCAGGGCAAGGCTTCTGAGTGTGACAGATAAAGCATGTCTTGGTATTTTGCTTTTACTGTATGCCAGGGAGCTTTGTCCTTTGCTGCATATGAATCTCACTCTTTTGCAGCTATTTCTCTTTTTCCTTGTGTTGGGGAATGTTAAATGTCAAATATATTACATTGCTGAAGTTGCTAAATATAGTGTGGGTACCTTCTTTAAATGCTTTTAAATAGACTCTACACACTTCAAAATCCATTTGCACAGGCCCTGTAAACCTGGCCTCATTCAGGCCCCTTTTGTCTACTCCTAAGTGTGCTAATGTAGCCTGCTAGCTGAAACCCTGGCTAGCCAAAGCAGTATTAAATGACTAGGGCCAATCAGAACCATAACCTAGTAGAGGGGTCACTGGGAGGTCATGTTGAGACTGCTCATTTATTAGAATACCCTGTTACAACAGCCTTGTGTGGGTGGCCATGCGGCAGGGCAGTGCTGTAAGCTTATGTGTCATCCTCATCCATTTCATCAAGTCCTGAATTCAGTTGGTAACAAATCATGCTAAGTGAAAAACACATGCTGCCTATTTGCTGAAAATTGTTGGTTCTCATAACAGAAGTCTTTGTTAATTTCCAGTCTGGGAGGTAAATGTAGCTGAGGTAACCTTTCTGGTGGCAATGAAGCAGTGTTCCCTTTGGTGACATCATTGGCTTCAAGTTCAAGTTCAAGTTCAAGTCATTTATTGTCAAATGTGCAGCATCACTTACAGTCATACTGTACAATGAAATGTTTTGGCACGTTCCAACGTGGTAGGTACACATAAATCACACATCTAGTATATAAAAAAGATCAAATAGAATAAAATTAAAATAGCAATAAAACAGATTAAGGGCTAAACTAGAATAGAAAGAGAATGTATGGATATGAAAAGCAGCAGGGTTGACAGTCGTGAATGATCTAAGGATGCATGTGTAGATACAGATGTGCAGGTATAAATTGCATGTGCATTGCACATAAGTATTGTACATAAGTGTGCGTGTGCGTGTGTGTGTGTGTGTGTGTGTGTGTGTGTGTCCATCAACCTCATACATTCTTATATCTTCAGAAACTTCACTCCTCCTGCTCAAAGAGACTTGGAGAGCTAGCCAAGGAGGTCCTCTTCACCTCTCTTCCTGCCCAGTCAGAGCTCTCCGTTGAGCGACGTGAGAAGCTGTGGATGGATCTAGAGCAGGAGCTGGTTGCACAGCTACAGCAGGCAGAGTCCACTACCAAGCTGCAAGTGGAGGACATGAGGGCTCAGCTGGATAAAGATGGACAGGTAGACGCAATCTGTTGGATCAGCTCCATTTTACTTATCAGCTTCTCTATCCGTGCCTGGGAGCTTGATTTGATCCAGTTCTTTCATCAGTGAGCATTTACTTATTTACTCCTAAAAGTGTATAAGGGAAATGTGATTATGTTGAAAACTCTCATATGTATCTAACTTAACTGATCTTCTTTCCCTCTAGGTGTGGTGTGAGGAGACGGCTCTGGTGCTAGCCTGCCTCAG
>CABFOQ010042264.1:19048-36818 GCA_900660455.1 Gephyroberyx darwinii
TTAATCTTTCATGTCATGTATCTTACGTCCTAAAAGTGTATAAGGGAAATGTGATTATGTTGAAAACTCTCATATGTATCTAACTTAACTGATCTTCTTTCCCTCTAGGTGTGGTGTGAGGAGACGGCTCTGGTGCTAGCCTGCCTCAGACATCTGGCTGAACAACAGATGAAGATCCTCCGAGCCATGGTGGTCAGACAGGGGTACACACTCAACAGGTGAGATTGGAAGACCTCTGGTGTCAAAAAGAGCTTTGGCCATTCAAACATATTGATGATTGTGAAAGATCTACGGGTTTCGAGGTGTGGTTGTTACTGCTTTCCAATAGTATATGGCTTTTGATGCAAGTGATCACAATGAATCTGCACCAACATCATATTTACCACACAGCTTTCTCTGATTTGGTCATATCAAGACATATCTGAATCCTTTTTTTCATAAGCCAAGTGGGGATGCTGATAGAGAAGAAACATGAGCACCTGCTGGTGGCAGTGCAGAGACACTTTGTGGCCAGGAACTTCTGTCTGCACATGCTGAAGGAGATGAGGCTGTCCAAGCTGAAGGTGCTCTCTCAGACTGATTTCAGAGGTCTGCTACTAGAGGACCACAGCAGAAGCCAGCCCACTGTCAATTCAGCTCCCAAGGATCAGAACAAGGTGGGGACAAATTACAAAGTACACAAGCACTGAATCTGATAACTCATTACATGAACTCTCTAGTTAGTGATAATCTCCTTTTACTGTAAATCCTTTTAAGCACCTCAAAACTGAGACACTTTCTTTAATACAATGACTATTGTATATAACTGCAGTGATAATGCCCCAGTATGGTTGATTGAGAAAATGAATTGCAATGAAAACCACGATTTCTGCCATGTAAACAATGGACACTACAACTCATCTCTCTTCCTGTTCACTAATGGAATATAAATAATAATAATAATGGAATATAATAGCTGAAATAAACTGTACAGTACTCTTGTCTCATGCCGATCCCAGGACAGCAGTGCCAGCTTAGCAGAGAGACACCTGGGCCCAGAGAGCCAACTGGTGGGCCACAGCTTCCAGCAGGAGTTCCTTTCTGAACTGGAAACAGGGGCGGAGCTACTGCAGAGCCACGCCCAGCTGCTTCTAGGCAACGCCCTCAGCCACGCCATCTGGCAGATGATGGAGGCTCCGCCTATGGAGTCACAGACCCGCTCTCAACAAGACGATGGCTGGAAGGTAGGCTTTGGGTTAAATTGTCAGTTTCATCTCTGTAATGGTCTTGATCGTGATCGTCTTATTCATCTGCCATGAAATAAATTCATCTCCCATGGTTGTTTTTCTTAGTCAAGTACAATCGTGTCCACAACGTTATTTTTATTCCTATACTCTGCTGTAGCGCCACCTGACAGAGGTCTCCTCGGAGAGTGTGTATGTGACCAAAGATTCTCTCACTGCACTGGTCCAAAGCTACTACTCCCACGCACAGGACATTACCAAAAAACTACAGCAGGATCAGTCAAACATAAACCGAGGTGAGATGACGATAGCGACACACATCCACAGCCATACAAACACTGGCTTTGGCACTGTAAGGGCTGCTGCCTTGCTCCTTGTCAAGACAACATATAAGTGGTGTATGAAGTAAACGCACCCTGGGGGAATAGGGAGTATCACCAGGAAGTATATTAGAAACAGTTCATTGCTCACTTGGTATTTGTATTTTAGACCTAGAGCTTAATTGGTGAAGTCTGCAGATTGTTAACCAAATGACTAAACTGCCTGTGAGCATGTGTAGGAGTTATGGCCTCCATCTTGTTAACTATTTATGTACTATTTATGTGTGACATAAATGCATAACACTTTTAATAGACCGGGCACAACAACTGACAAAGAATATACTGTATGTACTGTGTGTTATTTTAACCTTTCCTCCAGAGGAGAATGAGAGGCGAGAGAGTAGCAATGAGCTGAACAGAGCCTTGCTGAGGGAGCTGGCTAACTGGAGCAGGAAACCCACCTCCACTGAGTTTCAGCAGAGGTACAACAAACCCGGCAGTGGCAATGTCTTGCTTTGTTTGCACTACCAACATATGTTCCAAGGCTTACTGAGCTTATACGTGTTAGCAAAGCATTTTGTGTGGTTGTTTTTGGGGTGGCGGCCTTAGGGTTGAACTCCACAAAAGGAGGGTGCTGGAGCAGTACGATCTGGAACAGGAGGTGGTGTGTGAGACTTTGAGGCGGCAAAAGGTAGCCCAGGATCAAGCCATGGACGGAGTCAAAGGACGGCTACTGGTTAGTACTGTGCTTCATGTCCTGTGTGCATGTGTAACTAATTCTGATGCTACTGTACTCAGCTTTTCTGTGCATGGCTCTCTAGAAAAAAGGTGTTATTCATCGTGTAACTTCCCTGGTCAAATGAAGAAGAAACCAATAGCACACTTTAAAAAAAACCTTGTGTATGATAACATAAAGTTTACTAGTAGCTTTGCAGTATAAGCTTGCCCAGTTTCTTTGTGAGCACTGTGGTGTTGTGTCCATCAGGAGGCAGAAAAAGCCTTCATAGCTGAGCTGGCAGCCTTGGCCCGTGTGCCTCTCCATAGTCCAGATCCAGAACCCAGCAGTCAGGAGGACAACGCTGGTAAGAAACCTCTGGATTAGATCCCTGTTCACAAATGAATGCTGTTTATACCCACTCCTCAGTCTCCTTTGCTTAATGATGACGTATTTCAACAGGTGATGAGATTCCTACCATACTGAACCTGCTAGCCCTGAATCCAGCATTAGATCCGGCCTTGAATCCATCACTGACTCCAACTATTATAACTCCAGCAGTAAAACCAGCACAAAAGAAAAAAAGAGCCCGCGAATCTCAACTCAGCTGAAATCTTTCTGCAGTATATGTATGCATATGGTGTCTGATGTAAAAGAAATGTTTACTCTTGATGGTTCACACTTAGCAGAGTAATACCACTACATGTTTGTTGACAGCAATATTGTTGGAAGCAGATGCTTCTGTTTCCTTGTTTGAATTTAGCATGCCTTTTGCTGGTGTAAGGAATAAGGAACCTTCTGGTCTCTATATTATTTTTTACTGTGTGTTATGTTTTCAATAATAAAATGGTATAAGATCATAATAAAATGTCTTTTTTTTTTTTAATCAAATTTTGTCTTGAATTTAAAGGGTTTTTTTGGTGATAGAAAGTATTATAGCCTCCACTGTTTCAATTGGTCTCAACAGTAACTGTAGAACTGTTTATGGATCTCAAAATGAAAATGGCATATCCTATCAAACTGTGCAACTCTGGGTTGACTATATTGCCAGCTCCAGCAATTTAGAGAGAAACAGTGGAGCGCTATACTTTGACATTTACCAACCAGATTATCTCTTGAATGTATTGTAGTCAGTGTTTGGTCCACGTTTACACCTGGTAGATACAACTACCACGCTACGGGCCTGGCTATAACACTATATCACCCTACATCCACATTGTTTTTCATTTCACCACTCATTCGCTGTATTGATTCTGAGTGATTCCTGAGTACCTAGATGATAAATGTATGCCTCTGAACTGGCAGGTGAATTGGAGATGTCCAGTCTGATTGAAGCTGAGTGCTACTACTCAGGGATGAAAGCCTTGCTCTCCTCTTGCTCTAATGGGGTTTTAAGCACAGCCCTTTATGGATGATAATGCAGGGTAATTTTGACAAGTCTGGGCGGACTGACTGGCAGACAGTTCTCTGTGTATATAGACACCAATGTAATGGGGCTCAGGAGTTCACTCTCGGCCTTATGGCTTACTGTCAGCAAGGAGTTTTAGGAGCCTCAATTAGCAAGCATCCATTTTTAATCGCTCCTTTATTCATATGCACACTTGGACACATAACCAATTTGTCCTATGGCAACCTGAGAAAATATTCTCCTGGACCTGACCCACTCGCACACACTCTTGCCAAGAGTGTGTCTCTCCTGCAATTTATCAATTAGATATCTTGGTGTACAGTTGAAGTGTAGTCGATGATATGTAGTGAGGGGAAACCGTTTTGAATGTAGTTTGAGATCCCTTAGGGGACTGCAGGGACTTGTGGGAAGATGACCTGATTTCTAATTTTCTCCTCTTCTTCCTGGGCTGTGGGCTAGTCGCTGCTTCACACAGAGCAGCCCATGAAAGAAGATAGTGAGCGCTGGACTGGACCTACCTGGCGGAATATGCTTTCTTATTTTTAGCGTAAAGCGGCGGATTTTATTTCTCAATGTCAATGGACGCAGGTGCGGCTGTTGGAGTCTAAGTCTCTCTGAGTAGATAGAGGTAAGGAACTCATATAGGCTACCCCGACTCCAGCTACAGGCAAACGGATATGTTCAACCCAGATTGCATTCGCACCGACAACCCTGTGTTTTCATTTGTATTGTTCCAGCTGGTCCGCAAACGCAGCGCAGATTTGTTGCGCCTAGGAAGCAACATTTCCTATCCTCTCCAGTAAAATTGATACGGTTTTCTAAAGCAGCTTGACGACTTGGAACAAAGTTACTATAGGCATACTAACATGCTCATGATAGTCACCGTATTTGATAAAATAATTTGCGAATTGGTCCCATAGCTGTTAATAAAAATGAGTGGATTGAAGTTGCACTAGGTTGAGTGTGAGTGACGCAGGGATGTGCGCAGTGTGTCGCCGTCATCAGATCAGATGGTCAGTTATTTTAGGGCCCCAAAATAAGGTCGCTATATGAAGTCTGACTTAAAGGGCTTTTTATATTCGAGGTGAGACGGGGACAGTATGATCTGTTTGATTTTCATTTTCACGTTTTTGGTTTATTTGTGTGCTGGCTGTGAAACTAGTTCAAATCTGAATCACTGCTGATATTGTAACTCAATCAAACTTGTGATTTAAGCTACTTAGATATCCATAACGAAGCTATGCTACCCATATTTAAATACAAAATTCCCTTTGTTTTATTGCTATTATTGCTCTATTATAATATATATATACTAATATACTATATACTAGTATTCTACCTCTAAAATAGCATATTCAGACCTGTCCTTACTCTTTCTGATAACTGTTTGTCCTCCCTCCCAGGTGAGCAGCCATGGCTAACCTGCAGCAGGAATACCCCCTGGTCCTTCTGGGGATCCTGGAGGAGCTGGCCAATATGCGGCACTGGCTCTCCTTCCAGGACCTCTGCCGCATGGTCAGCACCCGCTTTGACCTGGAGCACCTCATAGAGCTCAGGAGCTTGCTGTTTGATGCTGCCAGCCGGGACCCCTGTTTCCCAGCCACTCTCTTCAGAGACCGGGTTAACACCAGAGGCCTGGGGCTATCCCCTATAGGTGTGGCTGCTGACATTGTAACTATCTTCAACCTTATTCAGATGACGGGTGGGGCTCCCGATGACAGCCAACCAATGAGAACCCAGATAGACCTGTCATCCCTCCCTGTCGGCCAATCCCTGGGGACCACACTGCCCGGAGTCAACCAGCTGAGCTTTGCTGGACGGGAAAGAGCACGAACCCACTCTGACTTCGTTGGCAGGCCTATCGACCAGCACTTGCTCTTCCCGAAATCAAATTACTCTACCCGCAAGCGAGGAAGCCTCCCCCCTGATCCCATCTCATTTGTGTCCTCCCCTCCAGCCAGGACGAGGGCTGTGTCTTTTGACTGGCCTCACAACACACCTCTGTTCCCCGGCGGTCAACTCCCCAGCCAGACCATGCAGAATATCTACCTACCCTTGGAGACGGACAGTGAGTCTAGCGCAGAATCTGCCACGATGGAGGTGTTTGATGATGAACAGGGATCATCTGTCGGCCAGAAGAGAAAAATTTTCAAAAAGGACTTCCATAACCAGCCGCCTCTCATACCCCAGGTGACCGTTAGCAGTGAGTCTCCCAGTCCTGGCAAAAAATCCTTTGACAATCGCAGCTTCGAGATGTTCTCCAACCCTTACCCTTCACCCACAGTGGTCCATCAGTCTCCAGAGCAGCTGGCCAAACATGAGAGCCTGGATGATCTGCAGGACTCCACGTACTTTGGCCCCGGGTCGATCCCAGAGTGGTCCCCCCTCCACCTTCAACCTCCGAGGGCCCAGAAGCCCTTCTGGGGCAACAAGAGTCACAGTCTAGAGGACCGAATAGGTCTAGGCAGCGTGGGGACGGGGATGGAGTCATCAGGGGGCCCCCTCCCAAGACGATCAACCCCAGCCATCAGCAATCTGGGGGGATCTTTGGGAGGGGAGAGTGGGGATAGTGGTTTACCAAGTGAAGGTGATGGACTCAAGGCTCAGGGAACCCAAACAGAGCCTCCAGACCCCCGGCGGCTCCGCAGCCTGGTCCATGCTGATCGCCTCTCCTTCATGACCTCACTAGATGACCCTGAGTTTGGTGAAGATGACATCAGTGCCATCTTTCGTTTCCTAGATGACATGAGCATGTGTGGTTCCACGGGGGTCCTGCACCCCAGCGATGGATCGTCAGCTATCAACCAGGACACTCCTGAGGCAAGACGTGGACGTCTAGGCCAACTCCAAAGGCTTTTCCACTCTCTAGAAAGTAGCGATGATGGCCTCAAGGCCGGTGTCTGCAAGCTGCTGCTCCGTATGAGCCAGATAGAACGACAGCTGGAGTCACTGACTGAGGTAAAGGCTGAAATTTCCCAGGTGCTCTCCGCTCTGCAGCGACTGGATGAAAAGATTCAGCAGCCTATTGGTGGTGGACGAGGAACAGGTGGGCGGTGGCTGGAGCCTCTCAGTGCCGGTGTCTCCTCCTTTAGCAGTCATCCCGTAACTCCTGCTTCTGAGTCATCAGATCCTCAGCCGCTGTCTGTATCTGGGCATCTGTTCCCAGGGACCAGCACTAGTAGTCTGGACTGGAGCCGATGGAACACCCCTGGGGGGCAAACAGAAAGTAGTGGCAAGGGGCAGGTTGATCCTAAGGGGGTGAAAGAGGGGAAGAAGGATTTGTTATCTCGTCGTGCCTCCAAATCCCAGCCGGAGGAGAAGAGCGGCTTGGATTCCAAACCGGCAAATGTGTCAACCTCTGCAAGGGACTGGGCAGTGTCGTTCTCAAAAACTAAAGATGGCAAAGTTTTACATGGAAAAATGGGACAGGTAGAGTACTTCTACTCTGTACATGTGATTTCATATTCCCCATGATGTATGGAGAAAGCAAATAAGTAACAACAACAACAATAGTTATAATAACAATAAATGTGTATGTGTGTGCTCATGTATAGAGGATAGATGATAGATCAAGTGTAGAGTTTTACAGAATATGAACATTCAGTTCTCGAACAGATTTCACTGTCATCCATCAGGAAGACATGCATTTGCAGCTGTTTGTAACTTAGTGTATCCATGCCCTGAAACCACAAAATGGGTTAGACCTCTAGATGGTTGGTAGACATATGTGATTAAGTGATCAGTTGATAAGATGGTGGGCCACTTTGGGGGCTATTGGTTGAAACCTTTACAGTGAATATTGTTTGGTTGGACAGCAGAGAAATAGAGCTCATTCATGCCAAAATGCCAAATGTAAGTACATGTTTGGTGGTGGTAATCAATTGGTTGTTATTTTATTTTCATATTGCATTTTCAAACAGAGACTATTTGTTGTTAAATTGATTGATTGTTGCACCATCTACTTTCTAGATGGACCAATCAAACAGCACAACTAACCTACTGTCCCAAAAGTCCTCCAACCTGATGGATCACGTGTTTAACTCGGCCCTGTTCCGACAGAAGGATAGCAGCCTGACCGGTGGGCTGACCTCTGGGAAGATCTCAAACCCCAGACTGGCTGAGGGGAGGGGAAGGCCCATCTGGACTGTAGATGATAGAGAGTCACGAATCTCCCCCTTGGATCTACAGGTAAGACTTGAGCTTTGACCTATAAAAGAGCCACATTAGCCCAAAATGCTCAATTATGACCAAATATATTTCCTGCAACACTTCTGAGATTAATGATGAATGATTTTGGTCTAAATGTCCATACATTTTCATATCAAAACACTGATATTATTTATGTGATACAGATATAATCAGTCCCAAGACCGTGGGGTTTGGTTTCACAGGTTTCACATGGGGTGTGTAGCTAGGACAGACCTACAGTATATGCGATTCCACAGGCTAGAGGGCTATTCCTGTTTGAGATATATTGAATCGCAGATACATCTTGCAAATAATAGCAGGAGGGTTGTTCTAAAACTCCCCACTTCAGGGGTTTCTTTATATTGATAGAAGTCTAAATCATGCCTCTTTTGTTTCTTCAGAAGATAAAGGTATGTATTTGAACTGCCGTGTACAAATATCATGTCTCTGAAATGTATCATCCTGTTGGCAGGGTGATGTTACAGGTCCCTTCCTCAAAGTTTCGAGGTTTATGTAGTGAAAAGCTTTAGTTAATTTTGACAGTTATAGTATATAATATAGCCCTGTAAATTTAATATAATGTTGCTGATTTACTTTGCCGACAAAGAACTCTGATCCAGATAACTTTATAGCCCGGGACTAAGACATTTATGCTGTTTCTCCTGCTTCTCCTTTTAAATGAACATTTGAGTCTATATCTCCTTTGACAGTTATGTTCAATCCCTTAGGCCCAGGAGTCTATGAACCCCAACAACATGGAGTTCTGGATGGAGGACATCTATACTCCAGGCTATGATGCTCTACTCAGGCGTAAGAAGGCCGACCTCCGCCGTGCCAAGGCCTGCAAGCTGGGCGCGCTCATCGCTACCGTAGTGACCATCATTCTTATCATTGTCATTCCCATTTGCACCATGGGCTCGTGAAGATCCTCACTCGATTGTTGCCCAATTTTTTTTGCTTCTTCCAGAATTGCGTATTCGCCTTCCAGATTAATTCACAAGCGGTTGATTTCTATACCCAGGGATTTGCACACCAATGCTTTGCTCTTAAATCCATGGAGATTAGTAGATTAGGGAAGGCTTCAGGGAGAAATACAGGAAACTGTGATACTAGAAACCTAAAAATGATTTGGTGATCAATTGCTTCTGAGATGTCTCCTGACACTCATGCAATACCATCAGGTATGACTTTGGAAAAATAGGAAGAATTGGACTGTAGCCTATTCTTAAATCACCAAGTCATCATGCAGTTACAATGCCAACACATTGTAAGTAATACCCCAAGCACCAAAGGTTTGTTCCCTCATATTTATTTCACCCATTTCATAATTTATGTTCTTACTAATTTTCAACTGTCCATAAGAAGAAAATAATTAAAGATAGAGCTTAAATAGTTGTGATATAGCTCCGAGAGTATACAGTGAAACAAGATCTAGTGAGTCAATGCAAAAAAAATAAAACTTCATTTCATTTTTTCCTTTTATCTGCTTTTCTCTGAAAAACAACACTTATATAAATGCATTGTGAATCAGCTTCAGCCTTGAGCACTGCCTGACTCTTTATAACCATGATTCTTAGTGGTTCCCTTGAGAACACTACAGGGCTTAAATCACTTCTTCTATTTAAGAATTTTACACCTACAATTTATAACAAATACTGGATTCTGCCAAACAGAAATACATTTTTTTCTGATTTCAGTTTGAATGTTCTTGTGCCTCACTTAAGCAACATGATACAGTGCTAAACCAAGCTTACATCAATAAAAATACTATTTTAGAGAGAGTTCCCGGCCATCATTCAAACTGGAAAATATAAGCTCTTTAGTTTACTCATAAGTGTGTTTGGGTTGTGGGGCAGAGTGTTTACCAAGTGTCAGATTTCATGAAATAGCAGATAAAAATCCTGCCTACCTTGTTGTTGTTGATGATGTTTTGGTCCTCGAGCATTGAAGGAAAAAGGGAGCCTCTTCCAGGAGGCACTCTGTGAGTGGGAGATTCCACATGTAATCAAATTGATGAGATGTTTGGAGTGCACGTGCACATTATCTTTTCACTTGCCTGTAGACTCACTCAGTATCAACAGACTCAACTAATGTTCCTTGACAGATGGTGAATGTAGTTTTGCCAGTGGTGTAACGTTATACATCCTGTTAACTAATGTTACAGTTAGACATTTGGTGCCAGACTTTGATCCTTTTTAGTCATATTGTCATTTCTAAATTAATAATGACCCAGTAATTTAGATGTCAAACAAGCTTCTTTATAAGAACTATATTAGGTAGTTATCAGTGAATTTGTTTCTATTAATCAATAGATAAGCACTTCCAATCCATGCATGAGGCATGCACCAAAGTGCATTGGAAACTAAGGAGGTCAATCGAAAGACAACAATATCAAAATGTTTTGGGTTTTTTCAAACCTTCACTTCTGCTTTGTGTACACAAACATGTACAGGATGTACAGAGGATGGGTTTTTTGCAATGCGTCCTCCTAAGTAGATATATGCCTGCCAAGTGGTCCCCATGAGGCTGCTTGTGGATCCATTACCGTTCAGATGGTGCCATTGGAGAACCCAAACAATGTAGTCAGCACAATCTGGTGGGGCTTGCTTCTCAAACTTCTGTACATTAGGGCATCCTATTTTTTTCCCCCACTACTGGGATGCACTTATGAACTTTGGATCTTTTGGTACATTTTTTGTGTACACTCTTTTGAAAGACAGCAAAAAATCGTGGAACTCATTCAGGTAAACACTCTGCCTTAAAGCTTTAGTAAATGACGTAAATGATGTGCAAGGCATTGACTTAAGTTACCTGTCTGAACAAACTCAGCAAGGTGGTGACACACCATTTATGTTGTCTGACCTGATAAATAATAAATTGAGAACTCATTGTACTGTGTAATAAACATGCACTTAAAAAACATTAAGGTAAAAAAAGAAACAATTCTCTCTTGAAAGGAATGCACTCTGTTGATGCCAAATTATGCTTGCAGATAGAGATAATTGCCCAGTCAGTCTAAGAGAAGGCAGGTAGTGATTGGTGTAAAAAGAGGATTCTGTCAGTTAAATGATCTGTGACTGGAGGAAATGTACATATAGGGGTGAATAATTGATAAAGACAGAGAGCCCATATTGACTGACAAATACTATTATCTCATATCAACTCTAATGGACCTGCAGTGCTAAGAACACACACTATTTTGGAGGTGAGTATAATGTTAAATCATACTGCCAATGCTTCTTGAGCCTGTGTGCATTTACAAATATAGATAACATAAATTGTAAATTATTTGCAATGCATTTAGTACTCATTGCATTTGAGTGTGTGTGTGTCTGTCCCCCTCATTAGATGTTGCACAGTTGAGCTGCTGCTGCACCTAGATATGCCACCCTTGGCTGATTAATGATTCAATGGGGTACATCCCATGTGCCAAGCCCTCTGCATGAACACACACAGTCACTGACTGCCGTTACACCCCTTATTCGTTCAGTGTAATTCAACTCATCATGCAAAAGATGGCTAATGTTAGGAGAATGAAGAGCCAAGCATTTTAAAAATCAAGTCCATATATCATAGTTATTGATATTAGTAAGTGAGTTAATGTAGGCAGGATGTATCCCTCCAAGTAGGGATGCTTTAAACCGCAGGCCTCCATTTGATAAAGGTTTTGTCCCAGGCACTCCTATCTAAGAAGATTTATCTGTTTATATAGTAAAATTCAACAGCTTAATAATGCCGAGGAACATCTGGAACCCCTTCAAGGGCCCCTGAGGGTCCCTGGACTCCAGTTTGTGAACCACCGGGAGCTACTTTCTAAAATCCCATCCGTGCAGTTACGACCCCTGGATGTGTGGGGGCGACAGAGCACTCTGCTCTCCGCCAGACCGGATGTCGAAGAAGAAAAGCGGCGCTGATTTTGAACTTTGAAGCAGAAGTTGAGTAAAACTCTGACACACAGGTGTGGCTCTATGGGCTCAAGTTGCCAGTTCGATAATCTTTGTTTTTCACATCGGGAACTGGTAGCGTTACATGTCAGCCACACTGTCACAGGAGCGATATTGCACAGGTAACTTAAGTGTGTTTTAGTTTTTCTCTCTTAGGTAACTTAGGTAACCTTAACGTTAGGTAAATAACGTCAAAGCTAACTAGCTACGTTAGCATGCTGATAATAGCAATTAACCTAGCTAGCTAAACTCTACAACACTCGGGGATAGATGATAGAATAACATTGGGTTTGCGGTCAAATAATAAACATTTACATTTTTTTAGCCTAAGAATAATAAACAAACCAGACTGTAATGATTGTTGTGTCCATTTTAGTTCCCAAGTTGAAGCTGAAATGTAGCTCAACGCTAACCGCAAAGTATTAACTTAACGTTAAAGTTACTGCAAATCTTGTTCCAAGTCGTATTATCAACCAACTCGCCCACTTCTCTCTATTAACCTGATGCTAACCTAGCTACACTTGGACAACATGGAGTCGTCTGTGGTGAACCTGCACAACCAGTTCCAGAGTTTGAGAGCCCATGTGGACGTCCTGAATGAGGGCATTGAACCGCGTAAGTTATTTTCACAGCTTGCTTTGGTATTTGGCATCTGTCACTGCAGGAGCCTGGAAGTAAAACATAAAGGAGCTATATGTGTGATATAGTCGGTGGCGATAACACCACATTGCGTGCAGTTTCTGCTGTTATCATTCCATATTGTGTAAAATTGGTGCAATGATTCATTAGTTTCAGCCTATATATATTGTATGCAGGAGGAGTTTCAGCGTAGAGCCTCTGCTTCAGTGTTTTTCATTGTACAGCACCTTCTAACTCTTGTTTTGAAAGGCGCTTTATAAATAAAGTTTACTTACTTACTAAGGGATGACAGGATACAGGATTAGACATACTATGCAGATTCTAGAGGATGCAGACACAACTGGGGGTCGAAACAGTCAAAGGGGTGCAGTGGAAATTTCCATTTCAACTAACAGAAAAGCACTATTGTTCTTCTATTCGCTTTAGATCAGAGCACTCTTTCTTCTCACACCTTATCTGAAGGTATTTTGTATCATTGCCATGCTAATGAAAGCAAATTGATTTTATGAGGCGTAATACACATAACCACTACAAAGGCAAATGGCTATATTGTGAACAGCAGAATTACAATCTCTTCTTCCTGTGGTTTATCCAGAGTTCATCCAGATGGCGATGAACTTTGAGGAGTGCCGTAAGAAGTGGCTGCAGATAGATGAGGAGCTGGGTGGCTGTAAAGAGGTGCTGGCTAAAGCAGAGACTGAGAGAGGAGCCTTGGAGGTCAAACTAAAGCATGCTCGCAACCAGGTGGACGTGGAAATCCGACGGCGGCAGAAGGCTGAGGCGGACTATGAGAAGCTGGTTGGTACAGCAGAATTCACAGGTTATATAGGATGCACCCGCTTGCTTGTTTAGCATCAATGATGCGGCTGAACAGATCAAACTTGTTTTGCCCTGCTAAGGCTAGTACTGCTGATGAAGGTAATTTTGATCATAGCCTTTTAGGAAAAGTAGAAAAGCTATGAAGTAAAAGTTTAGATGATGTCAGCTGTCAATGTGCTCACTTTGATGAACGTTGCTCACTGCTTGTTAAACTACACATTATTTTTCACTAATTACTAATTGGTCATTACTCATAATTACTAAATATTGCCTGTTTGTCTACTTAGTTCTGTGGGTGTGTGACTTTATCTGTGTATGTGCCTGCATCTGTCCACCTGCTGATTTGTAGGAGCGTCAGCTGCAGCTGATCCGAGAGCTGCTGATCACAGAGAACAACAGTAACAGTGTCCACCTGAGTGAGGAGCAGCGCTCGGCCCTGGCCTTCCTCAGCGCCCACTCCCAGGCTGTGCAGTCTGCTAAAGCCAACCTCAACTCCAGCCGCAGGTCAGAACCTCCTAATCCAGTGGTAGACAGCTAATACCATTTTTTTCTGACAGACAACAAACATGAGGACTAAATTTGGAGTAGAGACTGATACTAGTTATTTTTGTTTGTGTTCACAATTTTGGTAAAACAGAAAATTGTGTTTTTGATTTTTAGTTGTTTTTTTTAAAGACTTGAAGTGTTCATCTATCAATAATCAAATCCTAGTCCTATTTAATCATGTTATGTAGTGAACATGTAAGCATCATTAAATAGTATTGTCCTTATTCTCACTTTACTATAGCTTTCACTGATACCAAGGGCGAGCGCCGTAGCACTTCATGTCTGTCTATAGAGCCGTAGCACTATAGGACATAGAATTCAAAACCTGAAATATCCCTGAACGTAAGCTCATATAATTGACCAAAACATGATGTCAACTTTCAACAAAGTGCTGTCTCTGATCTGTCCTACAGGTTAATGACCATTGATGAATCAGCCTCCTTGCTGTCAGACATTAGCTATGATCAAACGGACGACTCTCTGGTATATTGACCCCTTGCGTTTTTTCCTAGATCTTCTGCACTGTATATTGATGGTAAACCGCTGATTCAAGGATGCAATGTGCAATCTTTTTGACATATGCATTTTGGGAACATTCACACTTTGCTCTGTCTCTCCTCTGTTTCTCCAGGACTGGGACTCCTCTGTGATGAAGACTGTGAGACTGCGGAAACGCCAGAAAAGAGTGAGTGGTGCCATTCTTGAATTTTTGCTAAGATGCCTCCACGAGTGCCATGAGGTGTCATTGTACCACGATCAAGGGGCAGACTTGCTCACATTCATGATTAAATGAAGTTGAGGGGATTATGTTTTGGATGAGGTTGAGAGGCTGTTATTGGTTTTTCTACACATTAACACAACTGATAGTTATTCTATAGTTTTTCAGTAGTCATTTGATGGGAAAGTCTTTCTCAAATAAATTTTTCATCCACAGCGTTCCACTAGAAAACTTTCCGAGGTTCCACCACAGGCTGTGAAGAAACGTCGTTCCACTGGACGCGCATCAGAGAGGGTAATACTGACCTCTGGAACTGGCCATGTTATAACCCTGGCATCAAAAAAATCTGTCTGTAAACCCACCCTTCGTCATAATGTCTCTTCACTGGAAGATCAGCCTAATAAATTATGAGAAAAAATAGAGAGAAAGCAAATCCTATGATTTTGATCAGTTTGCTGAAAATTTCATGACATTTTCATTTTTCTTATGATTCAGGTGAATGAGTCTCTGGTGGCCAAAACCACCATCACTGTCCCCGTCAACGGAGGTCCTGTTGAGGCTGTCTCCACCATTGAGACAGTGCCTTATTGGACACGCAGCAGGAAGAGTGGTGGGAATATTCTATATTTGATCCTGTAGATTAAACCAGTTTAAGACTTTCTGATGGAAAAATAACTGAATTGAGCTCAATGTTAAACAAATATGACAGTGTATGGTTGAAATAAATGATTGACTTGCTTTGCTGGTTTTGGAATTTGACCAACATGTGATTGTGTTTACAGTTGCTCCAGTATGGGGTGACACTACTGACCAGTCTGAGACGGTCAGTGAGGCTCCCAGTACTCCAGCCACAGATGTCCCGCCCCCATTCAGAACCCCCAGAGCCAATGGGGGAGGAAAGAGACACCAGTTCATCCCCAAAACGGTATGGCCACGTACCTACCAATTGACCTGTTGTGAGATTTTAATGTTTTAAAGTTCAGAATATATCCCTAGCTACTATATACTAGCTGGAGCACCACAAGTGTGCTCAGTGTAATCTACTCACCTGCTTTACTGTCCAGACTGACCTGTCTTTATTTCCATCACACCAAGGTTATCAAGTCAGAGTTCTGCGTGCCTTGTGGAAGAAGAACCAAGTTTGGTAAGCTTTACCTTCGGTGTCAAGATTGCAGGGTGGTGACCCACCCAGAGTGTCGTGACCGCTGCCCCCTGCCCTGTAACCCTACTGCTGTTAGCACCCCCATCAGGACCACAGAGGTACTACACTCTCTAATGCTACATGGCATTCATCTTTCAGTGTTTCTTGACTATTGTCATGTCAAACCTTTTGATTGACATGTCCTGTGTGTAGACCACCTTGGCTGACTTTGCTCCAGTTACCTCCCCCATGATCCCAGTCTTGGTGATCTACTGCATCAAGGAGATTGAACACAGAGGTCTACATGAGGTGAGACTGGCTTCATTAAAGTCATTGTTTACTTACTTCTCTTGTGCATCGGTGCAGTATAGCAAGCAGCCAAACAAGTCAAGTCAAGCCATGTTTCTTTATCTTTTCCATGCCCCAGGTTGGCCTGTACCGAGTCTCTGGCACCGAGCGCCTGGTCAAACAGCTGAAGGAGAGGTTTCTGAGAGGGAAGACTCTGCCTCCCCTTAGCAAAGTGGAAGACATCAACGTCATTACAGGTGTTCTCAAAGACTTCCTCAGGAACCTCCCAGAGCCGCTGCTCACCTTCCACCTCAACAAAGCCTTCATGGAGGCAGCTGGTTAGTTCCTGAGATATTAGATTAGTCTTTTATAGAAAATTGGTATATATTCAGTAGTCATTTCTTGTATGAATGTGATAGTTTACATACAAGTATTGTTTGTAAGAACCTGGCTTTATATTGGGTGACCATATTAAAGGAACATCTGTTGCTGCATGGAATAGAGAAACCAGACATCAGTAGGTGTGTCATATGATTGGTCTTTATTTGCTCCCAGAAATCCAGGATGAGGGCAACAGCCTTGCCATGTTGTTCCAGACAATCAGTGAGCTGCCCCAACCCAACCGAGACACACTGGCCTGCTTGATGATCCATCTGCAGAAGTAAGGGGTTCATAACACTGGTGCTCCGAAGATGCTAAGATGCTTTCCATTTAAGCCTGCCAGCCAGCTTTTAGCTCTAGTAAAGATTTCATGATCTTCCTCTCCTTTCTGTTCCCAGGGTCTCCCAGTGTGTGGATAATAAGATGGACGTGAACAACCTGGCCAGGGTGTTTGGTCCTACCCTTGTGGGTCATGCCATTCCCGACCCAGACCCTATGACCATCCTAAATGACACCAGCAGACAACCAAGGGTAGGGGCATTTGTCTGAACCTAACACACAGTGCATGTAAATAAACTATCTCTTTAAAATAGTTGTCCCCACCATACTATACTATATATTACGTACTATATACTACACTATGTTCGGAGCCCTAGACTAGTATTTATAAGGTAGCACAGAACATGAGTACTGATCCTGGACCTGTTTTTAAATCTATGAAGTTTCTATAGCCATGTAACCCGACTGTTAATTCAAGATCAGTGTTTTTATGTTTCTATTCTTCTGAATTGTTCTGACTAGCACCCGGGTTCGTTTCTCTTCCTAGGTGATAGAACGCTTGCTGAGCATCCCAGCAAGCTACTGGAGCCTGTATGCCCATCCAGATAATACAGCCATGGATAACACTGAGCACCTCAATACTCCAGACCACAATGGTAAATCGTACAGTACAGTAGACAAGACAGGATGATAGGATTTAAACAGATTATTTTGAAGGATCATAGGTAAATAACACTTTTACAGCCTGGATCCTGTATATTTTATAGATGGACAATGATGAAATTCAGGTAATGGGTTTTCCCCCAAAGTGCACATTCAATGTTTTAGAATAGAGCTCTTCATTTGATCGATAGCCTATGAAAGGATCATTTTAGTCTGATAGTACTATCTGTTTGAGATGCGAAGCTTTCTAACATGCTTAAGCAACCAATTGATGTCCTGTGTTGAACTGATTCAAGATGTATTTGTCATGATTGATTCTCTAGTGAGCATGTTGGGACCAGTGACCACTCCAGAGCACCATATGATGACCAAAACACCCTCCTCCAGCTCGCTGTCCCAGCGCATGAAGCAGACCTTCTCCAGCACCACCATGTAAGCACAAGCACACACACACACTCTCTCTCTCTCTCTCTCTCTCTCTCTCTCTCTCTCTCTCTC
>CABFOQ010042264.1:36897-59912 GCA_900660455.1 Gephyroberyx darwinii
TGGGCCTCACTCTGATTAATCACTCACTAGATTAATAATTAAGATTAATAATTTTACTATCTTTCTTCCTGCCAGATTTGGGAGCAAGAGTAAACCATCGACTACCTCTAATCGCCAGGTCAACTTCTTTTCTTCTCCACAGCTGAAGTAAGGCTGAAGGAACCAAACTCACCCATCACATACTATTGGGTTATTTACTGCAATGTCAGAATACTGTATGTATTTGCATGATCATGTGGAAAAACTACTGTGCAATTTTAGCTTATAACACTGACTTTTATATTCAGACATTTTAATCAATATTTTCTAACCCAGATTTTTATTTGAAAAGATGTGTGCATGATAGCATTTGATTTGTACCTTTGATTACTAATGGCTTTTACTGCGCAAACCTGTGTTAACATGTGATTGTCTGCTATGTTGTTTAACACTTTAGATTGATGAGGGTGCGTTCATAGGTGTTGGTGCATCTTTTATACTGTGGTTATAACCACAAAGACAGGTGCACTAGCACTTTTGAAATATACAGCTGGATTGAGCCAAGAGGGGAAAAAAGTATTCTGATTGTAGCTTGTCTTGTGCCTTTGGTTGCCTCGGCTTCGTCTGGGTAACTGACATCTTATTTGTTTTCATAACTTTACATTTTACTCTATATTTATGTTTATTGGTGTTTATGATGACAGGTAAGGTATACAAAACATGACAATTCATAATCTCTGATTATTTTACTGTTATGCAATGTAAACCCTGATACTGACTGGGAATTGTCTTGCGTTTTGCACTGTATTTATGGGACCATTTGTGTAAATGTATTTTCTGCCTGAGAATACATACCACAAGAGGCTGCCATTGCACCATTTTTGATATGCTAGCCTTAGCCTATAGAGGGCATTTATTTTATGTACAGATCCAGTCAGTATAACTGACGCCCTTTATATTGATAAATCAACTATCGTTTGGGATTTAAATGAAGGGGAATATCAGTGATTTGTTATTTCTCTGGCCTACGACAGCCTCGTCAACATTGACTATTCTCTCCCAAGCCAGAAACCTGAGACACAAATTTGCGATGTCATCAGTAAAAGTAAATGTTGACCCACACTATTTCTTTTGTAGCCATGTGAGCTTTTACAGTTAGATTATCAGTAATGAACTAGAAACCACTCCCAGAAAACTCCTCTCTGCTGCTCTCAGTGAATTTTATCACATCCAGATTTTACATATTGATGATATCACAGGTTCAAGTCTTAATTCTTTGAGGGGAGAATTGTTAATGTTTCAAATATTGATTCATATTCACTTACATTATATGGCTCCATTTCTGTAGTGAAATACTGCCTGTTCCACTGATGGTAGATTACTGCATTGATCATATGGACTGGATTAAATACATTGCTTTACTTGAGCTCAAATAAGATCACACAAAAGGCCATGGATGGGCTAAAAATAAAACATCAAAAGACTTACGCTTTTGTCTTCATGGGTGTTGTTCATGCATGAGATGGGCACGTGGGGCAAAAACCCTGCTGAGATCGGGGCTCTGAGCATGTGAAGCATACATGCCATGTAGGGTATTGTTACCACTAATTCAACAAAAAAAAAAACTTAACACTTGGACATGGATTAGTGTTACCCTATTAACTGTGAATGTGATTCGATATGTTATGTTATGTTATTAATGCCATATTCATGTTTAACACCCTTCATCTTCATTTTCCTAGTGTAAATTAAATGTTGGCCATTGTTATTCAAGATCTTCCTCAATGAAAGGACCAGAGCACACCGCCAGATATTCCAAGACAGGCATGGCACTGAATGATAATACAATTTGGCTCATTGTTTCAATAGTCATTACAGCTATCTCCATAATCTATTGGGCTGAGTGGGCAGGCGATGAGGTCCGGCATTATTATGAATTAAAGAAGGGATCATTTATACATCTTAGAGTTATTCCATTAACAGTTACTGCGGAGAGAGCTAAGCCAGACTGAACCCATTGACATACATTTTATATGGCCTCATTCAACACAGGGCTTCAGCTACACAAAAGGCCCTTTGAGATCTAAGCCTGGCTGTTTGGGGGAGAAATGAGAATATGGTATACAGTGTTCTTCCAAATTAGTTTATTCTCTCTTCCTCTCTCTCCCTGTCTCTCTCTCTCTCTCACACACACACACACACACACACGCCTGCAGAGAAGACCCTTCAAAGAATGTTTGAATTTCAAATCAACATTAATAGTTCATTAGCCTGAAATAAGGTCTCCTGTGTGTCGATCTGCCCTCTCATTGGGGGATTGTGTGTTTATTTATGCTGTACAGTGGAGTAGCATACACTAACCGGCTGCAGACATCAAACAGCTGGCTGGGTACATCTCTGTAGCTCTATATCCCACCATGCCCCAGTGTGCAGTGATAGAGCACCATTCTGCTGTGGGATTACAAGGGCCAAATGAGTAACTAGTCCAATTAAGAGCTCTTAAATAAATTACAATGTAAGCTAGTAAACACACAACACTATTTAATTTCTCTCTTTATACAGTGAACAGCAGGCAGTAATGCCAAAAAAAACAGTGTTAGCATCTCTGGAAGCTGTATACAATTAATACATTCATTGTCCGATTTATATAATTTCAGTAATTGCTGCTGTTATTGATTAAGATAAAGTCTGTATGTGTCAAGCTCTCGCTGGGTAGCATCCAGGAGGTATGTGGAGCATTGCTTGCTTGAGGTCGGGGCCAATAACATCAACACCTTATAGATGTCAACTTGATAACTCTATCCCACACCAACCAGTTCCGCCCCCCTGATCATATATATAATCAATACATTTGTTGATTGCTAAATCCGTGTTAACCATAAGACACATGCTCATTCCATGTGCCAGACTGCTGCTTAAATGTGTATTTGTAGATGATGTCTTAAACTTGTACTGTCTGACATCCACATATTTTGTCACCTGCTGGAGGGCAAAACTATGTTTCCTTTTAACCTGCTAGCAGGTTTGAAAGATTTGCTGACAGATTAGGTTGCTTGCAGGTTTGTTTTTTGAAATTGGATATAACGGGGCTGGGGAGAATGAGCAGTCAGTTAGGTTTAGGAACACGTATAAGCCCAGCTGCAAATGTATAAAACAAAGAACAATATGTTGCTTCCTGAGCAGAGCAAGTGTGTGCATATCTGAAAATTGGTTCACCAGTTTTTTTTTTCCAACACTTGTCAGTGAATTAAGTGACAGATTTTGCAATCAATATGCTTTCCATTTGGTGAATTAAACATACAACACTGGGGCGTGCACACAAAGCGAACACCTGAAATACCAAACTACGTTTAACAGTGTAACAGCCTATGTAGTATAAACCCTCACAACACAAGAGCCTCTGTCCAATCACCTGCTCTCTACACCCACCTAAAGCCAGTGAGTGTTTTACCTGCAAATAATGATGTGGCTAGTTGGCCTTCAATGATCCCTCTTTCTATCTCTTCTCCCGCTCCATCCCTCCTTTTCTCCTCTTTTCCCCGCTCCCTCTCCATCCCTGCTTTGAATCGAACCCCCGTCTAAGCCGGCTACCGTGCGTGGTCGATACCTTGTTACCACGGAGAAATCAATTATCTCGACCAAGCAGCGGGGGAAAGAAGCAATAATGAAAGAATGCTCCTCCCTCCCAGACGATGGCCATGGTCATTAAATATGAATTTATCATTGCTCGAAGAGATTTATGGAGCAAGTTGAGGCTGTGAGTTCACGCTTTCCAGTGTGAGCTCAGTGGCAGTTTGTAAGTGTAAGCTAAATGGGTAACAGGTTGTCAGTGTGACTGCATTCTGTGTCCTAAAGCCAGATCTAAAACTTCATTTAAGTTTGTGTAATAAGGGGAGTGACATCTGAAAAGTGCCATTTCCCATTATGATCCACATGAAAATGTCCTAAAACACCTAAACATCTTCAGATGACAAGATCTTCCTAAATGTTTGTATTGGTGTGTATGGTGAGGATTAGATCACACACCTTTCAGTCAAATAACTGGCCTCTAGGTCGAAGTAGATACAGAAATGAAGGACAAGACAGCACACACTCAAATGCACACTACATTCAACACAGAAGTGTTTAGTATCAATGGGGTGTGTACTGAGCTGGGACGATATAGCCGCATCAGATGCCACCATGTTGACAGACAGACAGACAGACATGGGAGCTGGCACTGGGCAAAGCCTGGACGGCGGACGCTTTTCAATTAGATGTCTGAGCGTCATTCTCTCAGGTGACTGGGAGACAGCGGCGATGCCAGGGATGCCTGATGGGTAGGCGGGCATGCCGGTGTTCTCTGCCTACCCTGCCTGCCCATTTGGGCCAGTAATGAGCCGTTCTGACGACTTGTCTGACAGCTGCTGCTAGGAGGGAAAAAACCCACACCACTACCATCACAAATGAGAGCGAGGGAGGAGGAGAGAGCGGAGAGAGGGGAAAAAAAGAGTGTAATTCGGGCTTGCTCTTAAGGCAGCAATAAATTCCATTTTAATGGGGCACCACAGCAGTAGCAGGCATCTCAGCAGTCTGTTGTGTTTGATGCCAAATTGTGCAGAATAAACAGATTTGCTGTGCAGCTGGTCCAAACACACTCTCTTTTTCTTCCTCTCTCTCTCTCACTCTCACTCTCGCACATACACTATCTCTCTCTCATTCTCCATCTCCCTCTTCATGTCTCGCTCTCCATCTCTCTTCCCACCACCCTGGACATAGCAGACAAGAATTAGACAAATCATCACAAAAAGATGGCAAGTGCTTTGATTTATTTTCTTCCACTCAACTGAGCACTCATCTCCAGCTGTCACACACAGTGAAGGCAGAGTATTTGTTTTATCAGGGAATAGAGCGAGCTGCATGACATTAGTGAGAAACAACATGCCACATCTGGCTCATTTCCCTTTCAGAAGATGAATATAGATGATCTTTGGTCATACTAATCGTCATACTACATCATACTCGTCTGCAGGCAGGTATTTGAAGCCTTTGCAGCAGCTTTTGGTGTCTTAGAATCAATACTTTCAGTTAACCCTCATGCAGGTTGAACGGGCTGAACATCTGTTAGGATCTATGTTTATTGGCAATGTCAGGAAAAAATAAAAGGATATCACTCTGTGTAACAATCTGACTTGGAGTTATGTGGATAAGGCAGCTTGAGATCTGCCATGAATAGCCTGCACGATGCGACCCTGACTGATCTTCTTTTAGTAACTGAAATAAACCCAACTAAATGGCATTTTTCAAATCCAAGGGATATTTTGACCAAAAGTGAGAACATGAAAGCATACAGGAAATGGAAAAGGGTCGTTCTTTTTGGCGGGGTCAGTGGAAGTGTTAATATGAACTCCATTTTCCGTCCAGTTCCACCTCCGATGCGTTGAAAATGACAGCTCTTCAAAGAATAAGGATGTTTCCAATAGCAGCAGAGTGACATCTCAGCCTGTTGGGCAGCACAGGGTGAGTGAATGGACATAACCCCCCACCCTCCAGACAGACAGACACACACACACACATATATACACACACACACCATTTACTACCACTATTATCCCCATGTTTTATTTATCTATAGTTCTTGGAAACCGGGCTTTCGCACATGTGTGCGTGCACAAACTGAAATACCTGTATGCAGGTGTGTGCTTGCATGTGCCTACTGCATGAGTGCACCTGAATTCATGTAATTGAATGTGAGTGTGTGTGCAGGAGTGCATGATATGGAATAGTACAAGAGTGTTTTCCAGTGTATGTGTGCAGTGGCAATGTGTGCAGGTAGTGTGTGGGAGTTTTGATTGTTTTTTCTACATGGATTGGCACAGCTATATATATATATATACCATATACTGTATATACCCATCTTTTCCAAGCCATGCACTGCAAATCTCACCAATAGAGACTACAGTTGAAAACCACGCACCCCATATGAAAGGATTTTGTGATTTTTTTAAAAATTGCACCTAAAGTCCTTAACCCATTACCACTACATCTTTGATATTTCCAGTTACTTTTTCCAGTTTAGATGAAGTTGGTCCTCAGTATAGTGGACAATAGCAGGCTGAAGAGCCTTTACATAATCTGGTTAATCTGGCTCTCCTCTCATGACAGGTCCCCACAGCAAAAAGACAAGGCACCCTTACAAGCATTTTTGTAAACATTTTCATATTGTGCAACCTGGTATTGACGCGCCCACACAGATCAGCTGGTTAATTTAGCCCAGTTTTTCTAATCTTTCCTGTGATTTTCCTATTGGCCACTAGAATGCACTGTTGCACCCTGTAATCCATCATGATGTCATGTGACAGCTCATCACTGATGGGTGAATCTTCCTCAGCACACCCATTTGGTTTACCCACCTCCACCACTGTATCGTGTACGGTTCCCGTGTGGTTGTTGGGAGATGGGAGTGGTATTGTAGTTGTATCACTTGCGCTATCCAAGCTTGAAGTTGAACTGATAAAGTTTTCCTCTGACTGTGGCAGCCTGTATCTCGGGTGACAGCTATTAACATCTTCCTCCCGTGGATTTTTACCTCTGGGGGGAATATTAAATGGGATGGATCACAGTTCATACATAAATGCATGCTGAACAGGTACAGGAGCCTTATCATACGTGTAATTCATATGTTCATGGTTTTATCTACACAATAAGGTGCAGTCATTTGCACGTGTATTTCACCTTTTATCACACCCTGCATGTGCTGCAGTTACTTGTTACTAAATGTTCAGCAGCCAACTCTGACTCTGACTATTTTCTGTGATTTCCTGCTCACTGAATAGGAAGTGCAAATTCTGTCTACAATTTCTAAATTGTCAATTTTCTCCGAATGTGCTGTGGCTGTAACAAACACCATTAAATGATAACATATCTAACCATGGTGTTTCCAATGTTAGTTTCACCCCCACACACACCAACAGTGGTTTATTATCAGTCTGTTGATCTCTCTCTATGATATTTAATAAGGACAATACCTCCATTTTTAATGGCTGTGTCATCGTGTCACTTTTAACTGAAAATTTTGTCCATTTTGTCACAATAGTACTTCTGTACAAGAGCTTATTCCTCCTCTTCAAATGCTGGATTATGGCACAATGGAGCAGCTTTTCAGAAAAAAATGATGCCATTGAATTTATCATCACATTTTGAAAGGTTTGCTGATTTTCATTGCTTTATGAGTTGAATATTTTCAGATATGCTGGAAACCAAGGCAGTGGTGACAGCACAGGACCTTAATAACGGTCCAAAACCTGAGGTATTAACTCTAACTGCTTGTCTTTCAACAGTTTTAGGATACTTGTGATAATAAACATGATACCTTTACTTTTGGGTGAAATCCCCCTTTTAAAAGGTACAAACAAAAGTGTACTCTGAAGAAGGCCTTCTGTGGGGTCACAGAACATCGATTGGAGCCCCAGACAAAATCAGATGCCCAGTGATGCCGGTCAATTTCCCATGAGATTTGACCAATTTAGTTCAAGACCTTAATAAATTGGTTCTCCTCTCAGTATTTGTGGCAATTCATAACTGTGAGCCGTGTCCTGACTCCACAACCATGCTGGCACACTGATTTCAAGACTCCAAGAGGTGACGTGTGTTACAGTAGCAATTTAAGAGTAAGTTCAGCTTAATTGTTTCACAACTGTATCACAAAAGGGCTGTGGATTCATTTCTTCAAGATTCATCCAATAGTTTGTTTTTACATAGATAGATAGATAGATCTACCTGGGCTATACTGCATTGAAAATGCACATTCATAATGACGCAACAATATGTGCAACCAAAATAATAATAATAATAATAATATATGATCTAAATTTAGTTTTTGGAGAAGTGATTCTGCTTAGACTTCATAAGAAAACCTCTCTCTCTCTTTAGATGTGCTCCATTACGTTACCATTTCCTTATTTTCGCTGTTAGAGCGCTTGGTGGAAGTGTTGAATTAAAGCACTTCAAGCCCAAACTTGATGTGGTAGGAGCTTCAGTCGATCACCATGGAAGAAATTGAGCTGTCTGACTGCAACCCTACATATGAACGCGAGCCTGTTCAGAGCAATGAATCAAAGAGTGGCGGCACTGACCAATCAGGTAAGAACACAAGAGATTGAAAAATTATTGTCTGTACAATTTGGAGAACTTTCACTGAAGGATATTGTGAAAGTTCTTTGTTTTCTGTAAAATTCAACTCATGAAAAGATCATAAAAAAATAATCTGACAGTGATGAAAAAAGAAGAAAATTAGGACTCATTGTGCAACACAAACTGAGTTCTACGCTCAATAATCTAACGGTCTGTATTGACACAGACATACATTTGGATTATGTTCACAATCAGACCAACTTTCAAAAAGGCTTTGGTGCTACAGTCTTTCAATTTCCTCTGAAAGCATATACACATCAATGTTTACCCTATGGATTTATATATGAGCTATGGGCAGTGTTTGTTGTACATGGTGCTTTGATGCTTCACAAAAACAGTCATATCATATATCATATCAGTATGATGGAGTATCAGGAAACACAAACTCATCGGTGATTTGATTCATTTCTCAGACCATCCTTCGAGGTCTTCAGAGCCATTTCACAAGAAATATTAGATGAGGAGGCATCCCACATAAAAATGGGAGCAAACTTTGGAAATGGTCACATATCATATAATACAGCAATCACATATATGTTGTGTGTGTGTCTGTCTGTGTGTATTCTCCACCCACAGGAAGAAGACTCCTCCAAATCGTTGTTTTAACTCTAGGACTGATATGTGTCCTACAGACCACTCTGAATATCTCTCTCCGCCTTGCCTGTGAGTTGTGTATTAGTCACACAAATTCTTGATAAGTCATAGCACACGTATAACAATTGCTTTCTCAGCAGAAGGTTTTGCAGTCATAACCCGCAATTTCTGTTCTCTTCCAGTTTATACAGAATAGGATCAGTTTCCCTGTTATAGTTCCCCAAAAGAAGAGTTGGGCAACATGCTCTGCCTATTTATAACTCGTTTCTTTTAGTATTTAGTTTTTTAGGCCTTTGTTTTTTGTATTTTGTACCTTGCCATTTTGTACATTATTGTGATACTGTTATGCTGCTGCAACCCCAGAATTTCTCCCCAGGGATCAATAAAGTATCTATCTATCTATCTATCTATCTATCTATCTGTCTGTCTGTCTGTCTGTCTGTCTGTCTGTCTGTCTGTCTGTCTGTCTGTCTATCTATCTATCTATCTATCTGTCATCTGTCTATCATAGACCCGTGTCTGGATAGTTCCAACTGCAGCGAAGCGCTGAGAAGTTTACAAGAGGAATACAATGCCATGAAAGCAGACAGAGACCGCTTACAGGACACGGTCAGGCAACTGAGTCTGGAGAAGGCCCTGAGCGAGGAAGGGGAGGGGTCGCTGTCTGGTTCCGATGAGGTATCCTCCAGCCTCCAGCCTGCAGACGGGACTGTTAATGAACTATTATTTCCCACAGAAATCAGTGGTTGAATTGAAATTGAAATTTTATTTACATATATACGTGAGTGGTAAGGGCTCGGGGTGTGTGAAAGCAACTGCATTTGGAACAACGTATAATGGCAGTAGTTATAGTTTAGTATTAATATATTTAGTATATTTAGCCTTGAAGATGGAACCTGCACATGGGTGGACAGAGCACTAGTACCCACCTTGTAAACACACACACACACACACACACACACACACACACACACAGACTGGATATACTGAACTGGATGTGTGAGACAGTGAAAGTGTCACTGAGCAATTCAATGTTTAATCTCTTTTTCGAAGCCTACCTCTGTAACTTTACATTCCTTCAACTGACTCTATTTGACACCCCACTGGTTTCAAATTTAGCCTGCTGGTCCCTTTGTATAAACATTTTTGCAAGATTAAAATATTGCTTTAAATAACAAATTCATGTCAGACTAAAATTGGTGTTTGTTTTCACATAACTATACTATTACTATGTGAAGGATTTTTGCCTTGTGAGTGTGAGTTCTTTCAGCCACATCAGCCATCTGGATCCTCTTACCCTCAAAGAACAAAAGTCCCTCATTGCTTGACACTGCTCTGATGTATCAGGCCTCGCTGCAGCAGAGACGACAACTGTAATAACATCTTCTCAAGGATCATCCAACTGATTCTGCAAGTAAACCGACCTCAACCCCGGTCCTGTCACACAACGTATGTGCTGGCTTTTAGGAAACACCACCTACACGCAGAAGCATCCACAGGATTCAATGTAAAAAAATATTTTTCTCATTAACTTCTGTCTCTGATCTGATCCCTCTCAACTCATTGAGAGGATTGAGTGTCGGTTTGTGACTCACAATAGTTTCTCTAGAACCAAGCGCTCCCCGCAGAAGGGCCCCCGCGTACATAATAGCCAGAGAGGTTGTTATTGAGCTAACCTTAATTGCTTCATTTGAATTATAAAATGAGATTTTGCTATTCTCTTCCCATATCAAAGGCAACCTGCATCGCATGGGATATGGCACTCAGTGAGCGGAGTGCAGGAGAGCTTTCATGTTAAAGAAAGGAGAGGACTGTGCTTTGGAGTTATTCAGTGTGTTCTTTGTTGTCATTGTCCAAGCTTAACACTTGAATATCAATGAGTAGCGAAATAGCAATCGTGACTGGATATTGCAGACCCGGGGGTAGTACCCACTGAGAGGTGGTTACACTGTGTGTGTGAGGAGTTTGTTCTTTTTCTAGTCAACTCAATCCTTGCCTGTGAACTTGTCTAAGACTTCCAAGTCCTTCTTTGCTGTCTGTCAAAAACTACGTTGACATAAATTAGAGCGACAGCACATTCGCTCAGTTCTCATTAACACTGCTGGCTTTGTTTTAATTACCCGTCATGACTGACACCTGTGTTCCTGTGACACTATTCTAGGCCTTTGTTATCCTCCTTCCCAGCTGTTCCTTGTCAGTCATTACAAAGTTGCCTATAGCTGCTTTGGGTCAGGCGCTTGTCTCTATCTCTCAAAATACAACCATGGCTAAATATCAAATCCAAGAATGTCAAGTCGATACTTCCAAGTTGTCTTTAGAGAATGAACTTCTCATGAAAGTGAGCACAGAGAAGCGTTCTTATAGTTAGGGATGGACTGTGTGCTTGATGTCTTGATGCACAATCAATTTTTCCATCTGTTTCAACCGGCTGTGTACTCGACTGTTGCCTTGTTTGGAGGTGGTGTGTCTTGCGTCCTCGACAGGCAAGTACACTTCTGGGATATTCATTCATCCTCTGTTCTCCATCCTTACCTTCTTTTGTTTTAGAAACATGCTTTGGCTGTTAGATATTAGATGAAGAACGACACCAAGGACAGAAGAACGCACAAAAGTGAAAATTGACAAAGAGCCTATTTGTTTAAAGGTGCTCTAAGCAAGTACGCACTTTGGCAGCCGCAGGAGATAACTGAGTATTTTTTGGAAGACTTCATCACCCAGACATCGTGCAATGCGAGTAACTGTGCTTTGCTTTCCTTGGATGTAAATTTCTTCCTCTTAGCGGCTGGTAGGGATGGAGATAGTGAAAAAAACTTGCAACAGGTTCAGCACTCTGGACTCCTTAGCAATCTGGAGTTCATAGACCCTAATTCCCAGAGAAACCAAATTTGGTGGCTAGATTTCAGATCTCCCCAACTACTCTGATCGGGGTAAAAAATGATCCCAAAGAGTCAGATGGTGGCGCCATGGACAGACAGACAATTCCAAAGCATTTCAACTGCTCACATCATGACGTTTCCAGAGAATTTTGATACATATCTTTGATACATACTATTTGGCCAAAAAGGCAAGGCAAGACAAGTTTATTTGTATAGCACATTTCATACGACAAGGCAATCCAAAGTGTTTTACATAGGGAAAAAAATGATTTAAAAACAAGAGGAAATATAAAATAAGGTGCATAAAAAACATGAAAATAAAATAAAAGGCTACAGAGCATTAAATTAGCACTAAAGTTGCAGTGTAATACAATAATAAAAGTAAAATTATACACTAAAACCCACTAAAAATCAAATAACAGCTCTTAACAACAGTGGTGTGCAACAAGAGCACCTTGTTGAATCCATGATGTGATGAATTCAGGCTGTCCTGGAGGCAAAAGGGGGTCCTACCCGACTAGATAGGTTTACCTAATAAAGTAGCCGGTGAGTGTATGTATGTAAGACAAATACAATCACAGCCTCAGCACATGTCAAAATTGTTATTAATTTTTTTTATTGCTTTCAATACCCATCTATGTTATGAAAAGAAGACATATGCAGACAACAAATTGCAGGACAATAGATCACCATGGAAACACAATACTTACAATAGATGCATTGTATTTTTTCTCTCTCTCTTAGGTATTAAGCATGTTGTCATATATGTTTCAAAATATTCCTAAAACTGTATACCCTAATGTTATTTTCTAATCACAATGTTAAAAGTGATTCATAAGTGATCATTTTTTATGTTTGAACCGTTTCTATTTCAGTGCATTCAAAAACGGATGTACTTCATAGACTTTGAGTGTGGAAAGCATAACAGAATGAGACACAATCTGATGTGAGGGGTGGTACCGGTATCACTAACGGTTGTGCTGGTCCAGTAAACACCTTATTCTCCTGACTAATGTGACAACAAAATCAACTTATGTGGTACAGTTGTGCAGTAAATGTGGTGTGATGGTTGGTGTGATGTGACAGTTGCACCACTTTTTTAACACAGTGGATGTTTTGGTCCAGTGGCTTCCTTGTCCTCTTGATTGATATGACGACAAGGAAATCATCCCTTAACTGCTTAGGTGGTACAGGAACTACTGCAAAAACACATTGTTGGACAACCTCGGTGTTCATATAAAGCCATATTGTGGCTTGTACTAGCATAATGATACTAGATCAACTAACAGTTTGTAACTCAAACACTTCTATACAAAAATACCTCCACCACTCATAATGCTTATAATCAAGTCCATGCTAAAGGAGCAGACCCTCTCCAGATTGAAACCCAGACCAGTCAGCGGGGTGTGACATGGGTACAGTGCCTTAATACAAACAGAGGCCATAACGGACCAGATTGGAGACTATGTTCCTGTGCAAACAATGTGGGCTGACTGTGTTAGCCACTGCCATGCTGTCCAAGTCCCTCAGAGGGTGAAGAGAACGGCTGCAGATGGTAAAACATTTTGAAATGACGCATGTCTTGTAGACTGTTTCTGTTTAAATACTGATCACAGGAATGTGCAAAGCTTCGGGTACACAATACAAGCACATGCGAACAGAGAGCCACACGTGTGCTGTACATACATGATGAGGTTTTAGTGGGAGTTCTTCCTTCGTGGGACCACTCTCCTCTTTTTTTTGACTAGTTATGGAAGTGGAGAGGAATGCCTGAATAAAGACTATCCTGGCCATGTCAGTCATTGTTTTATGATAACACGATAATGTCAGTGTCAAAGTTCACACTAATGGATTAGTATGAGAGTGCAGCTTGAAGTCCCGAGTGAAGTTTTATTATTGCCATGTACGTTTACATTTTCTTTCACACCCCTGACGCCACTCTAACATAGAACAAAACAATAAATCTGGTTTTCATAATATCGCCATTACCCATAGGAAAGGGGAGGAGGAGTGAAACAGCCATAGCTCACACATGCTGACACATTCAGAAAGTGTCTACAGTTTAACTGAGGCTCACACTGGAAAAAAACGAAACCGAACGAACTGAAACATATAAATGACTTTTTCATAGAGGGAGTCTAAACATTATGCATTGCCCTTTGCTTGTGTGATATATTCCAAACTAATTAAAGGACAATTCCACCCTTGGACATTGTTACACTGTTATATATCATCAATCTGTGATGCTTGATGTATTAGGAGTTATTTTGTGATGAAGTGTTGTAATTCACCTTCTTATTGTACCCACTTTCCCTCAACCTGCTACATCTACTTCTCCTTCAGTTAGTGATTTTCTACGTTTCCCAGAATGCCTTTTGACAACCCCCAGAGCATGGGTGTGAACTTGTTCCACTTGACTGGAATAAAGTTAACTTGATATTGGATATTCTGTGGATACTCATTTTTCCACCTTCAACAACTTGTAAAAACAAGTACAAGCACATTGAGGAATATATTTGTGATTACTGGAAGGGCAAAATGTGAGCATGTCCTTCAGCACTTACTGTTGGACCTTGAGCTGGAGTGGAGTTCATTTGCACCCATGAGTTCATTTGCTACTCTCGCAAACTTCCCGGAGGAGGTCAGATAAGTTGAACACTATGTCTTTGGTTTGTAATAGAACTTGAGATCTTGGACAAAAATAATAATAACTTTCATTTAAGAGCGCCTTTCATGGTACCCAAGGCACTTGGAATAGAGAAGAACTATATAAGGTGAGAAAAATAACAACTAGGCTAAAAGGTAGGAAGACAAAAAGGCAAAAAAGGACAGGGCCACAATTCAGCAGCTGGGTCCAAAGGCCTGGCTGAAGAGGAAGGTCTTCAGCCGCTGTTTAAACACTTCAATGGACGCATCGCCACAGTGCATTGAGATTTGACAAACAGACTTGCTCAGTGGTAAAGTCCAGTTTCTATCAGCTCAGAATTATGTCTAAAATCAGGACCTTTCTATCCTTTTCTGACCTAGAGAAAGGTCCTTCATCTCTTCCCGCCTTGATGACTGTAATTCACTGTATTTCAGTATAAGTCAGACGTCTCTCCTGCCTCCAACTTCAGACAGCACAATCTACAATCTGTCAGCATTATAATTATTGGGGTGTTCCTTGTCTATGGTGATGCCATGTCTTAGACTTCCCCAAAACCTGGAGCATAGAGGCGACAAGTTCATCAGAAGGTCATGAAGGCGTGTTGATTTTCGTCTCTCAAAGATATTGTACAATTTGATATTTTTCTTCTGCAAAATCTCCGTGGAACCCTCTCTTCTTCTCTTGTTCTTCTAAATGTCAAAACGTTGAATTTGTAATTGGGCCTTTTGTGGCCTTGCCCTGCCTCTGATGCCTGTTATTCCAAGCTGTAGACAGCAGAGAATATACCACACTGGGCTTAATGAACAAAACGGGATCTCTCTGTAGATTGCCGGGAGAGCACGGGGGGCAAAGTTCAACACCAAACTTTCAGCAGCTAATTGGCTGAGCTTGTGATGTCTCCCAGCAGATTCCATTATCACACACTTCCACTTCCTGCTTTTACCATTCTTCCTGTGACGGCTTAGAACCAGCTACTGACCCAAATCCACTGTACCACCAGTCATAACCAAGCTTTAAACAGCCCACTTACATTTCCCTGCCTTGTATTTTTAGTGGAGCCCGCCCAAAGCCCAACACAAGGAATCCCTATGAAATATGCATTAGGGATGGTCTGGGGCTTCAACCGAAGAGAGAGAAGCATACCATCGCTTTGCATGAGCAATGAGTGGAGCTATGTGGGGAGTCTGGAAGTCACTGAGGAAGTACTGTATCTTCCCAAGTGAAAAGCCCATCCCACCATTCGATGTGTAATTACTCTGTAAAGTTGAATGAGGTGTAGAATCTACAATATTTTAAAAAATGCAAAATGTTCTGATTTTGGTTGATTATCAAATAACACACAGTTAAATATTATGGTAGTTGTCCCAGTAATGACCTTTGATAAAGGTCTGTCAAAGCACCCCATAAATTGAACAAGTTTGACCTCCAGAAAAACATCTTCGGCACCCCCAAAGAACTTAATCTTGGCTTATGGCGGGTTCCTCCCTGTCTTGGCTGAAGGAAAAACCAAGCGCTGACAAGAGGCACAGAGCTAATCTTCCCCCAGTCAGGTTGCAGGGACAAGTCAGAGATAAGACTGGGGGCTACAGATAAGACTGGAGACCCTGGTTGCAGAACCATGAGACTACGAGGGGGAGATCCTTGGACCTGATAGAAAATGAAAGGAAGAAGCTGTGGCGCTCTGGGGCCAAGGCTCCCAGCAAATGAATTACACTGACCTTCCCCCCACGTATTCAGCTCCGGACGACATTCTTCTCGCTTTCATTGAGTGCCTTGGTTGGAGTCGACAAAAATGAACTCTCCTGGAGGTTCCTGTGTCAACAGACAGGGTAAGCAGAAACGTGGTGCCGGAAGCATGGGCTTGGCAGGATCTCACACAGTGAGAAGGTGTAAGGAAAGATGCCGTCTCAGGAGATCGCTCCCTGGATCTCATTCATATGCTGGTTCTCTTGCTTCCCAAATGCACATGACTTTATTCCTTTCACCTACATACGTTTGACATAATCTGCTATTATCAACGTAAAATTCATGAATCAAATTTAGGACGCGCCGACCTATCTCTACAATATTCCTTTTCCGTCTGTATTATAGTCGACTCCACTCTACTATAGATACCATATACGTACCGATATCTCTACCACCAGGCCGCAGCAGACATCAGTGAACAGACTGCAGAAGTAGACAGCTCTGTCAAGCTCACTGGTAATTGCATGACATACCCTTACAACCTCCAGCAGCTGGAGGGAGTTGTATACCAGACCAATGTCTTTACGTCACGTCACACACACGCGCACACACACACGCACACACACACACCAGTCCAGTTCTCAAACAGTGATACGTTTTCTGTTGCACTGAACCATCATAGGATCTGACAACTTCTTGTAACCCCACTGCACTATGCAATATCCTGTCACACAGCAGAGTGCGATATTAGGTCATTATTCTATAACTGGGAATGTTCACACTTGCCTTGTTAAGCGCCCCCCTAAAAGTAACTGGTGCTCTCACTTTCCAGACGGCTTGCGTGTACTTGCAGCAGTGTTCAGGTCCCACAGGGCCTTATTAGAGGGAATAGTAGGGCTTCTCACAACCTCAACACACGCTCGCTAGCTCCTCTCACACCAGCCGGCAGAGAAAGGGGAGAGAGGTTCACAATTACCAGGCTCATGTCATGCAGACTTCAGACATATTCTTACTGCAGTGGCTGTGCAGAAAGGTCATTGGCTTGTTTGAAATTCTGTTTTGAAAGAGGATAGCAGAATCCATATTCATGGCTATCATGTGTGTATTAGATTGTATGAATGGAGTGAACTGTCAACTGTCAGCATCTTCTTAGTACACAGGAATTGCTACTGGCACAAGAGCATGCCTGGCAGGACTGACCAAAGAAATAGAGTTTTGTTTTGTTTTGTTTTATGAACCCACAGCTCATGTCACACTCAGGGTAGGAAACTCTAAAAAGCACAGTCCAGCTATGTCACCTGTTTTGTATAAGATGTACATCATAGAAACGTCAGGAATTAGACAAACATTTCTCATTTCTCATTTATCACAGATTCCTTATTGAACAGCAGATTAGAAACAAATGGAAATCAAGAATTTAGCCTATGTAGCTAGCTAGAAGCTAACAAGCTAGCAAGCTCGATAACTTCCTAGCAAAATTTGGTCACCGTTAGGTCTATCTGTAGTCCTCACGTGTGTTGCAGTAACGCGTCTTTTTTACATATATATGCCAAAAGTGTGACATAAATTCAAAATGGCCACCGTGGGATTAAGATCAATGATGGATGAGGGTCTCACACAACATCCAGCAGAGCCACAGTATTTTCATTATACTAAAGAAATGATGTGGATTGATTTTGGATGCTCAGATTATGGGATGAGATAGATGCTCTATACCAGTTTTCCATGTTTCCTCCTCACCCCTCTCATCAGGTCTTCCCAAACTCTGGAATTAGCCAGCGCCATCAGAAATGCAGATCTTAATTTTAACTCGGAGGTAGCTGTGAGCTCTTCCCTCATCTTGATAATGGGGCTTAAATCGGATATTCAGTCGCGTGCATTCTGGTTAATTGGACATCAAACATGGTGTGTGCTGGAGAGATTAGAGGACATGTCAGAATGGAGGAGACTACCCTATTTGCTCTCTATCAGATACTTTGTTCTAAATCTGTATTATTGGACAAGGAAGGCTTCTGATTAAATTTCTCACTTTAATTTACTAGGTGGGGATTAATGGGAACTCCTGAGAGAGATGTAGCTGGATTATGCTTATAGCACTACCCTGCTTGTACAGTTCACTTGTTCTAGGGATGGGCTATAGCTTATACAGCTATTAGCAGTTGTATAACAGAAGAGGGGATTCATTAAAAATGGATGCTATAAACTAAAATGTGTGTATACAATATCTAAATTGATCTCACCAGTGTATAAGTACTGAGCGACTATATTCAACAACCCTATGAGCCAGGGACAAATCCAGAGATTTTGGACCCCTGCTTGTACAAAACGCCCCTCAACATGTATACCCATACATACCTACTCTCCATTAGATAAAAACACTATGCCTTACGTTTTCCAAAATAAACATACACACACACACTCCCCAACCTCTACAGTATATTCTTTAGTGTTCTATAACAAACACACACACACACACACACACACACACACACACACACACACGCACACACTTTCCTTTGCTGATCCTTTCTAGAAAAGTGTCTAAACTTTCCCCATTCCCATTTCCACAGGGCCCCATATCTCACTGTGGGAAGGGAAAGAAATAAGCAGCGGCGTGCTGCCTCTGCCAGCCTGTCGGATTTGAAGTTTATTAAGTATATCAAACCAGGGCCGGCCCCCTCAGGGAACATTTGCAATCCAAAGCTCTGCTTGCCGTCGCTTCCGCCAGCATCAAGCTGTCACAAACACTCCACTTAATTTGCAAAGCTGCGCACAGAGGGGGGAAAAATAAGAAAATAGGAAACAAGTGTCATTTTCCACCATGTGTGAATACACCATTTGCATCTAAATCAATCGAATGAAAGTTGTTGGTTTTCGCTCTGCATTGGTTTTGTTATACAGTGGTAGGTTTTACAGTGTGTTGTGCTGTGGAAATATGGGAGCTATATTCACATTGGGATTACATTTGCCAGCAAAAATATACAATACAATGCTTGCCTGTGCTGTGCAGCATGCACACAATTTATCCAATATATCTCATTGAAACCTAGCAACATCTAGTCCAGAGGAGAGCTTATTTTAGAGGTCGATGCGTGTTTCATTCATGGGATTATATTGAACTTTATTGATTGATTGATTTCAAGCTATTTACGGCCAGCCAAGCAAACATGAGCTGCAAGCGAATCAGTCTGTGAATGTTCACCCCCACAGTCACCAGTAGCACCAACACCATCAGACATACTCACAAGCCCAGTGACTCTCAACTGGAAAAACTGATGGACCATCCCTGCGCCACACGCCTGGACCAGATATGCAATTTATCAGCTGGAAAACATGCAGGAGGGCTTTAGGTGGGAGAGTCCTCTCTCTGGTCACGCTACACCAGCCAGTGCTCAGTAGGCTCTACCTGGGCTCATTTCACCCTCCAGCAGACAGAAGAGCCTATATAGGCCCCTCGGTAAAAGACCTGAGGCACTCCCACCCAGTCCTTCCACCTCTGCTCCTCTCATCGCCTGAGGGAGAGATCAGACTGACAGGGCCAACGAGACAGGGAGTTATGATGCACCTTGTGTGTGCATGTTTGTGTGTGTGTGTGTGTGTGTGTGTGTGTGTGTGTGTTACCAGTGTCTTTTCATATGTTTTAAAGCCTCCTAAGACAAATGTTAATGCAGGATTTGTGCATCACATCCACATCCACTTACACTGTACACTCTACAAGCAAGTACATCAAACATCTCCTCTCCATGTGAACAGAAAGGATGTGTTACAATGAAATAATCAAACTTTTAAGCAGTGAAATGGATTACTTGGTCTCCAGAATTAAGCAATTCATTACTGTCTTTCTTTTTATAACTATAGACTAATTACATTAGCCGTGATGGTTATTTCATAAGCCTGTCGCCCTGCTTGCGTTGTGGAAATGAATGGACTTGCTTGGGAAGACTTAGGCCATTTTCAAATTTGTTCTGGGAACCTATAAGGCTTATGTGTCGGGCTATAGAGCGTGAATTATAGTATGGCCCTGGGTTATGGCCCTGACACAAGTGATGATCATACAGGTTGATCTCACTGCCGAAACATCAGTCATGTTATACGGTTGTCTCACAGGCTTATTTCTGGTGTCTTTTCTAACTCAGTCTCTCCCTTTTTCCTCTCCTTGATTTTGCTTTCTTGCCCACAACCACCCCCTACCAACCCTGTGTTTGCATTTAGATACTCTTTCATGAACCTCGCCTACATGTTCTCTCATCACTAAGGTTTTTTTGCACAGAGGAATTCCACTGACAGCTGTTTATATGTTTGTGAAGCCATTTTGGGTCACTATGAATCCCTCAGTGCTTTATATAGTAAACTAGACTCACTTTTTGTTGGTGAGACTCATTTTCCTGAACTGGGTGGTGACTTAGTTAGAGCTCTCCTTCTTTATTTGTGTCTTTCTGTCCATCTGTCTATCTCTCTTGCCCTGTCACAGGAAAAAAACACACACACAGGCAGTTCCTTGACCTCAAAGCTTAAAGTTGCACTCAGTAGACCAGAGTAGTACTCTGACAATTGACCCCGGTTCCAAAAGGACGTATGAACTCACCATGACATGCCTCCCTTTGATCTCTCAATAGGAGAAACGTATTCTCCCCCTCTTACCATGCCATACCCTTAACCACCTTCAGAAAAAAACACACACTCAAGCACAAAAGGTGTGCTTGTCTTCTGAAAATGTACAAAGTCTCATTGGAACTATGCATGAAATGAAGACAGTGTGTGCCTGCAGCCACAGCCAGCACTGCATTTAAAAAGGTAAAAAGGACACTGTCAACTTCATTGGCTGTTCCACTGCTTTTATTCTATTTCAGAAATATATGCAGTATGGATAATGGCAATGTGGAAAGCCTGGCATTATATCAAAGGGAGCACTGTTGAATATATAGACACATGCATCTGCATATAAATACAGTGCATTTCAATGGTTTCTTAGCTACTGTATGCTTGAGGGGGGAAAACAAGGTGGGCATAATAGTTTAAGGCCATCAAAGAAGATGAAAATAACAGGTGTAATGCAGACTTTTGACGTGAGCTCAAAGCTAGGCTGTATTGCGGAAGATGAGCAACGTTGTGCCCTATTATGTCAACATATGTTTCAGGTGTAACTCCTTTCTGAACTCACATATTAACAGTGTAGTTCCTTTGTCTCCACATGGAAAAATGAGAGGAACCATCTGCATGAGGCAACGTATGTGCACAGCAAACAAACATAAAGAGGTGGAAGCTGTGTGTGTTGCTTTTCCTTTAGTTAGAAACCTGAAGCGAGGGTCGGCCCCTCGGCAGGTTTCTGGAAGCAGATGAATAATGCTTCTGCAGCACTATTTACCTGAGACAACTGTTGTCACTACCTGAGCCTCCCACACATAGAGGCATGTATAATATTACAGATCCAATAGTTGGTATGCATGAGCTGTTGTGCACACGGTTCAATCCAATCAACCGTTTCCCATCAACTCATATCAATATCACTGCCATCTTGCATGGCATTACGCTATCATAACACCATCAGGTACTATCAACATGATTTGACCTGCATTGATGTTGGCCTCTTGACCTACGTCCAATGCTATATAAATATCATCTCATCACACCCTCAGCCATCACACACCTCTGAAGAACCCTTGACCCTTTCCTGGGCAGCGACGCCTGTGTTGATTAAAGAGGCGAGACATCCAACACCGCCATGTTGTGTGGGGCGGCGGGCCGAGGAGGCTGCTGGGAACCGAGGCTTGCATCGCCAACACCACCACTCGTATTAATGCGCAACCATCACTCTCCCCCGCATCTAAATGTTTCATTACAGGCTAGACGCAGACACAATTTCGCGGCCTATATGGGGCCACTCGCCAGCAAGCGTGCTCTCTTAAGGGAAAAGTAAAGCATGACAAATTGAAATAAATGAGAAAGGGAGAGAGGAGAAGAGAGGTGGAGGAGGAGGAGGACATGGCCTTTTCTCCATACGGCCTTGCGGGGAGGATGGCTCTTTGTATTCTTCTAATATCGCTCTTTCTCTCTCTCTAAGCAGTCAGAAGTCCTCCACTCCTCTTCTTCTTTGTCATTTATCTGTCTATATGGGAGGCTATTGTTATCGGTTGTCCTTCCAAGGATGGTATAGGTGCTGGAGAAATGTATTTTGTTTGTGTACATCCATGAACTCATATTGCTCATTCAACCCTGTGACATTCAAGACCTTTAAAAGTAAGATTTCAAAATATGACAATTTCCTGCATTGTACATGGAAGCAGTCTACCAAGGTTATCTTACACCACACAGTCAGTATGGCAGGAAATTGTATCTTTTCATACAATACACATATGATACTAAAGTGTGCCAGCAAATTGAAAAAATGGATTTGGAAAAAAGCCAAACACATAGATCATTTCCTTATCAGCTGTAAACCATGAGGGAGTTACAGTATTATAAGCTGTATTATATATCCTTGATCATTGCTATCTGTGTTTATTTATCAGCTTAAGGGCTATGACCCTCTGAACATCAAGGAACTGACAAGTCAATTCAGATAATCTGACCAATTATCTAGCAGACTCAAGCTTGTGAGAGGGCAATGTGTCTAACCCTCAGGTCAGTCTTTGGGGATGGTCTGATAAAACCGGACTTCTCAAACTGCAAGAGGATCTGTGAAATTATCATTACTTTCAATACTGTGCCATATTATAAGATTTGTGACGTTATAGCATCGGAACACACCATGTCAGATAGCGTAGACAAAATGGAGACACGTGAGTGGAATAGTGCACTGCAGAGGATAAAGAGCAGAACCTCGTGGAGCATTTCAGCTGGCTTCGTATCAGTAGGGAGCAAAGAAGTTGCTGTGAAACTGATAGAGGCACTGTTTTCACAGCTGCATTTAAAGTCAGTATGTGACAGGTTGTATGTGCGCACACGCACACACACACACACACACACACACCCTCCCCACCCTCACACAAACCCCATGCCCTCAAACCCCGAAGCCCTTATATGAACGAAGCCGATATTCACACACAGCAGGTGTGTTACCG
>CABFOQ010042269.1:0-20850 GCA_900660455.1 Gephyroberyx darwinii
GGCCAATCCCGGCAGGGTTTTCTCCAGGGCCTCCAGCACACGGCGGGCCTCGGCCAGGTCACCTGACAGAACGAGGGAGGGAATTTCCTAGTCTGTGGCAGCCTTATTTCATTTCCCTGACTTTCAAACTCTGCCTTGACTAGATAATAAAAACCTTAAAAAAAAATCAAGACCCAAATAAGAGATTTTAAAATTCTGATTTTGAATTTAAGACCCATGAAAGTGAATAAAGCTCTGTGTGTGTGTGTGTGTGTGTGTGTGTGTGTGTGTGTACTTGTTTTGTCTTACCATGCCTCTCCTCGAAGGTGGCCCACTGCATGTGGATGGTGTGTTTGTGGGTCAGGTGGATCTCGCAGGCTCGCTTGTACACAGCCCGAGCCTCTTCCAAACTGTGCGGCTCCAGGTACTGCACATACTGAGGAGCACACACAAGCACACAACAAGCGCACGTTAACCAGAGATAACATACACACACACACACTCCAAAAACACACACTGCCAAACAAACACTTCCTCAAAGAGCCTTCAAATAGACATATGGGTAGACACAAATACACACAAAAATAACAGACATAAATATACTCCCAAGTGTATACATCCTGTACATCTGGGACACACACACACACACAGACACAAACATACACGCACACTTTTCTATCCCTACCCTGGTCCAGAACTCCTCATAGAGAGCGCAGGCGATCAGACAGCGCTCAAAGAGGATGCGAACCCTGTGGTCGTCGTGGGCAACCACAACACCGTCTGATCCTTCCTGTGCCTGTACCTGGGCCATGACCTCAGACCCCTCCTGAACTTCCTCGTTGGGATCTAGGAGAAGATAAATGTCATAACAGTAGATACTTTCAGTTGTAAACAAGACTGGCCAACCACAGACCATAACTTCAGCCTGAAGTGTAAATAATTTTGACAATGTCTTCATCGTTTAAAGACCTTGGCTGGGAGCCTTGGTGTCCTCGGTGTCCTCGGTGAGCTGGGCTATCTCCCAGTCCAGGTAGGAGTGCCAGGCCCGCAGCTGGATGCGATCCAGTGGCTTGACATGGAAGTAGGGCCGCTTGATCTGCAACACGGTGAGGAGAGAGAGAAGAAATAAAACTCAAACCAATGTCACAAGTGCTTCTGTGGATGCGTGTGACATACGTAGAAAATGAGTGGGCAAGCGAGTGGGTGAGGTGAGTGGGTTTTGACCAAGGTTCGTAACCAGTTCCAAGAATGTAAACCGAAAAAATAAAAAACTGAATATTTACAGGAACAAATATGGAAACAAAATTCTCTGACACCATGTGCCAAGAAAACGTCACTTGGTTAGTGCAGACAGTCCTGGACTATTTCATTTGGCAGAAGCTTCTAACTTACGCTTGCTTGTAAGAAAATAATTTTAAATCAATATTTCATGTCTAAACATTATTGTCTTGGTAAGTAGCTGTGTAATAAGCAGGATTGTGTACAGTGAGCTGACCATTACTGCCAAATAAGCCTCTAATTCATTGTCAATGATCCCTTAATTAAAACTTAAAAGAGTAAAACTAAAAACATTTAAATTCAAAAAACAAAAATCATCATCATGACATAGGACATTAAGTGCAGTTCAAAGTTTTGATCTTGCAGATGAGCTTTGTTCACTGTGATAACAGTTAAAAATCATCAGTATTACTAGCTTCTATTGAGGTCAATTTAACTATACAGAACATCATTAGCCCTTTTTATTCCTTACTGGATTAGCAAGGTTATTTTTTGGCCCGGAGAGCAAAGACAGAAATGATGAAAAATTCAGTTTCTGTTCAGAACAGAGCGACTTGAATATAATTTTCTTGTCCTGGTTCTAAATATGGAACAAAGAGAAAGACACTGAGTAAATGAGTGAGAGAGAAAAAGCACAAGAGCCAGACAGAAAGAAACCATGACTCACGGCGTCTTCGAAGTGCCACCTCTTGCGGACCTCTCCCTCGTTCTGCTGGTAAACTTTGTCCCTGTGAGCCAACACTTCATCCCTAATCTTCTGCATCAGCTCCTCCTAAACACACAGGTGAAGTGGAAAAATAATTAGCACACACACATGGATGGAAAAGATCATATTTGTGACAATTAAATCCCCGGTTGAATGAAGGATCACTGTTTGCTGATACTGATATCCAGGCCAGGTGAGACACTCCTCTAGACCTGTTCGCTGTCAAACTTCATCACGGTTTACAGCACTTTCATCTTTTCCAAAAATTGTGCCTGTATCTAATTAATAAAAAGGAAATAAAAGTTATAATATAAGAATAAATAAGAGATCAGCAATGGACTGAATGCATTGCTGGTAGAAATTGATGATTTCAATTCAATATTTGGTGAACTAAAAATGTAGTCTAGTGCAGGATGCATGGAAAAAAAGCTGATTTATCTAGAGCCAGGAGGATGTATATTTTTTCTCAACACTATTGTATTATTAGGAAGATTTAACATCCCCTTAAATTTTATCCTCTTCTTGAATTCAGAACTAGCTACACAATTTTGACTACTGGTGTCAACATCCAAATAAAAATATCTTTTGGGATGTATACAGATCTATCAAAAGTTAGGACTTGTTGGTCACCTGTCTGACATGGATTGTGGCTGATATTTGCTTTTTTACAACATGTTTTTAGATCGTTTTTAGCTAGCTAGAGGTAAAAACAACAAAAAAACCCACAAATGCACTGTGGGACTGTACAGAATGTAGACTTGTTCCTTAAGCACTGGGTATGCCAAGGCACTACCACCATTGAATTTCAGAACAAAGAAAGTGCGAGGAAGTCAGACGTTACTAACCGAGTCTTTGCCCTCGGGGGTGGCGGGCTCCTCCTCCCCTGGCGGCCTCTCCTCTTCCTCCTCCTGGGCTTGTTCAGCACGCTCCGCCTTCTGGCTCTGACGGCAGGACGCCCTCAACTCCTCGTACTCCTCGGGGGAAAGCACCTCCTTGGGCTCCTGGCTGCTCAGATGGGACTTGAACCTGAGGAGGGAGGGAAGAGGCAGAGGCAGACAAATGAGGTGTATGAGGGAGGAAGAAGAAACTAGAACAGAGAGAAGGGGGAGCTGAATCTGAATCACTACATCATTTATATTTTGAACCTTTATCATAGTCTTAAAAAAATATAACAACCCAACCGTAAACACAAATGACGCAGACCCCCTCTGGTGCAAGCAGAAGGGGGTCTATACGAAGGCCTTTACTCTTTGTGTGTGTGGTCTTACTTGTCGTAGTGGCTGTTGTAGAGCTGGGTTGGGATCTTAAGGACTCGGTCCAGGACAGCCGTGGCGGCCCTCGTGTCTCCCTGCTCCTTTTCCCACTCCACATACAGATCCCACAGCCGGTCTGAGTGGAAGTCCAACCCCGCCGCCGCCATCGCATCCTCAAACACACTGAGGGTCGAGGTTGAAAAACAAAGAAAAATAAGAAAAGAGCCTCCTTCAGTGCTAAGTCTTGTTAGGAGTTTTCATAGAGCTCAAAGAGAGCTCAAGCCGAGTTTTAGGGATGAATGGATTAATGTGTTGTTGATGAAAGTGGAGCCTGTGTGTAAACCTTGTCTTCTTGAGAGTGTGTGTGTGCGTGTGTTAATGTGCGCGTGTACCTGCGGATCCGCATTGGCGACTCAGGCAGGTTCATGTCCAGCGTTCCCAGCAGCAGGTTGATGTAGTGGATCCACAGATCTACACTCAGCGGGATTGCCTGGAGACCCTGCACACACACCTACCACACCAAGCAACATCAAGCTTGTCAAACTCAATAAAAAAGGAAAGACTTTAATTAATAAATCTAAAATTATAAAACGCATAGCTCCGGCCCTCGGTTCTGATTGGCTATGTCAGATATGAAACCAATGTAAAATGTATTTCTGTGAGCGAACGGCAATTTAGCTATCACTGCACTAATAAAAAAAATAATTAAATAATCATACGAGTACTTATGTGTCACTTAGAAACCACAGTGTTTAGCTACTGTTCAAGAACTATATAGCTTGGCAGAAGAATAACCTTTATTTATTATTATTATTTAAGATGCAAGTGTTCAATAAATCTTTGCTTTTTAATCAATAATAGTTAATGTAATCATGTGTTAGTGCCGTTTATAAGAGTGCTGAATGAATAATGAAAGACATTCTTTTATTTCAGTATTTTGGCGACTAGCCACCGGTTCAATCGATTTTAATGGTCTAGGGAAAAAACAAAAACAGGATTTTCAGTGGGTCATACCATTAAAGCACAGGAATGTATTGTACATTTCCTGAGTGGCTACTGAACACACATCTCCTCCCTTACCTCCTCGGCTTTGCTGTTGTACCCAGCACGCCGCTCCAAGTCAGCGAATTTCTTCCAGTAGCCGTAGCACAGAGGGTAGCGTACCAGGAAGGCATCCAGCGCTCTGCGTGACGCCGTGATGTGACTCTGTGGACAGGTCAGAGAAGAGTAACGCCAGGATGTTGGTTTGTTTTCAGTTGGGGTTGCGGCAAGCATCCTGTACCAAACAACATGTTTTGTTGCACTGTGGGTATTATGTCAAAGAACCCAAAGAGAATAGAAACTAAGCTAACCAGGACCTCTGTCCCTAGCTACCAAAAATATGTGTATGAAATTAGGCTCTTTGGGCTACAGGTGAACGCACACACAGAGAAGAAGGTTACCTTCCTATTGGCAGTACACTGATATCAATTTTCTATTTGTTGTTTCCGAAAACCATAGCCAGTGCTTGACATTTTTTGTTTTTCATCCTGTCAGTGGTTCTCTGTAGCCAGACACATACCTCCTGTTCGCAGTACTGCAACAGATCGGTCCAGCTGGTGAAGTCCTGGGGGTTGTCGTGGGCAACCTTCCACAGACGCTCAAAATCCACAGGTAGATCCCCCTCTTCATCCTCTGCCGCGGGGGGCATGGAGAAGGAAGTAGGGTCGGGGCCCACCAAGGCTTCAGTGGCCACGGTGCTGCCGCCGTTCTCCTCTGACATTTCAGCCATCTCTATCGGAGGAGGTGGAGGAGGAGGTGCAGGAGTCTCGGTAGCCTCCATGGCTGTCAGATCAAAGCATAAGGGGCCAGATAAACTGGATTAACACGGGTTACATTCATTATAGTTGTTTGACTGAAACTAGAACTATGCATGAACAAACAGTTTTCAAGAAGGAACAGGAAGAAAATAAAAATTGGAGTGTATGAAAAAACTGAAACAAAAAAAAACCCAAATTATAATCGTTGCCTCGAACACTCACTGAATTAAAATAAAACTATTCAAATAGCACTATCAGTTTTAGTCTTTTGGTCAAAGCCATATTAAGTGTGGTGTACAGGTGTATAAGAGAGACCTATCTAGAAATGAAGAAAAGTCACATCTGCTAAGATTACATTGATGTAGTGGTAAATGAAAGGATGGATAAACTATGACCTCCAGCTGGCAAAGGACCACCAACATAAACAAAAAACCATAAATGTATGCTTTTTCTGAAGAGATCCTGTCCTTATATAACGTTCACCAGTTTTATACAACTTAGTATGATGTGTACTATGAATTTATGCCAACGTTTGTTGTGAGGCTAAAAAGGAGGGTAAACTAATCCGCAAAAGTTGGGTGAACTCAGTTTTGGTGGGTTTACGCTCCACTACATCAGACTCCAACGTCCCTAAACATTATTTCTCTTAAACATCAAAGTAAGGTCCCCGGGTAGGTGGTTAGGGTTGCTGTTCTGAGAAGTTGCCAAGTGTTACAACCCCGTATTGCGTGGTGTGCCTATTTGAAATAGCCTAGCTTAGCTAACAGCTAGCCATGTTAGCCACAACCAGCACTGCTGCTCAATGACTGAATTTCAAAAGCCTGTGCAGTAACCAACAACAAGGCACATCCCCGTGACCACAAAGAAACCCCGCACTGTAATTTCATAAATGTATATCAAACAACCTGAGGACTCTTCGAGCTCCCCGTTGCCACTCAAATCTTCACAGCCTTCCGCCGCCATGACTGTAAATGTTGCAGTGACGTCACTGGAGCGCGACAAGAAACAAACCCGGCTTACCCACGTTTTCCTGCTTCCGTCCAAACCTGAGTTAGTAGTAAAATACTATTGAAACCTGACGCCGTGTCAGTAAATCGCACTGGCTAACAGCTATCTATGTTAGTCATGACTTAATGCGTGAAACTGACAGGGTGTCAGTTTTGCGTTAAACTCCATGATGGGATAATGTGAAACAGATATAGGCTGGTCTACGATCAGAAAATGTAAACACAGACGTGCATGCGGATTCAAGAACCTGCATTTATTTTCTTACCCTCTTTTAAGAATCTGCACGGCGTAACAATAAATATTGGCAGTCCAGTTGACAAATAGACAGCACTCCAATTCTTGTAACAGCAAAATATGTAGCGTTTACTCATGTTGTGACACTCAAGGACATTACACTAAATATGACATGAACTTGGGTGGGAATGGACACTTTATTAAACACCCAATTTGAGATGGTTCAGTCAAAACAAAGATAACTTCTTTCATTTGGTCAAGTTTATTTTCACTTGGTCTCATCTTGTAAAATACATCTGATGACTTGACTGATTCAGGCAACTGTAGACTCCTTAATTTCCATTTCTTTCAACTCAGGACAGTTTTCCAAATAAAAAGCTTACCTCTTCCAAAATGTACATCTTGATCATAAAAACAATCAAGGAGACAAACTCAGATGCTTTGACTAGACAGGACTGATTCCAGAGTCTCCAGAGGTGCATTTGAATATTTACAGTTGCTTGGTTCACATTTGGGATAGATTTTCATGGACACAAAACATCAAAAAAGTCAGAAAGAAGATTTTCAATGGATACTCACCACTGAAACACCATTCAAGGTCAAGGATTAGGCTTGACCTGTCCAATTAGATTTAAATATAAATGACACCAAGGAAATCCTGGACTGGCCCAATATCTAGTAACCACACAAATCTAAACTGCTTTTTAGTTCTAGTTCTTTAGTTCCTTCCTCAAGTGCATAAAAAAATCAAGTAAACAATGTTGGACACAAAAAAAACCTAAAACAAAGAAAGAATGCCAAGATGATGAATCTTCCACAACATCAGTGGTTCATTCCCCTGAATAGTTCCCATTGCCGAATAGTATCTTGTTCAAAAGAATAGCCAAATGTCCCCTCTGTTCAGTAGTGGCCGTTGGACAGCCTCAACACTCCTTCTGCAGCGTAGTAACGATGACATTTCCGTGCATACAAATTCATCAAAGCCGAATTCAGTGAGTGGCTAAACAAGAACGAACTTAATTCTTTACATCTTGTGGCAGCTAGAAAAATAAGAAACACACATAGCTATACAGATTAGTGTAGAGCCACATAGGGCGGCTGTTGGTGAGCGATCCCCAAATGGAACTTTTATGAAATGTGGTGAGTGATTAAGGTTGAGTTCTTATTCGATTGAAGTGCTCGGGTTTGAAGGGGGGATGGTATGAATTTTGAGAGGACCTCAAGTCGGAAACGTGGCCGGATAGAGGGAATCAAGTTAGTGAAGCATGTGTGTTTGAAATGTGCACCTTCATATTAAACAGCAAATAATCTCCCTGGTGATCTCCTTTATTCGGAGGCGTACTGGATGGACAGCCTGGGGGAAAAAATACCAAAAAAACAAAGACAACAAAAAACAATCTATAAATCATAAAAAATAAATCACCTGAATGTCTTTTTCCTACACCCAAATATTAATGACAATGATATTTGAATTGCTCAGTTGTTTTTACCTAAAGTGAAAATGTGACAAACAAAATTATCTATCTAGTAGTAACCCTTCAGTTAGCTGACCAACCATTATTAGTTTGTCTGAACACAAGAGGAACATAGGAGAGACGTAACGTGGCTCAGTTCTACTAACAGATCTACATGGGTTTCTGTGTGTGTGTGTGTGTGTGTGTGTGTGTGTGTGTGTGTGTGTGTGTGTGCGCGCGTGTGGGGGGATTAGTATGTATGGATGAAGACTATACATTGACAGATTAAGAGCGTGTGTGTATTGAAATGTGTGTGTATGTGTGTTCAGGGTCCACAGTGCATCTGTTCTCCATGTTCCATAGTGAGTGAGCCAGTGATCCTGTTCTCTTGCTTTAGTTTTGTCTCATCCGCTCAGTCCCTCTCCCTCCTGTTTAGTCATTTCCTCCGCCTCCTCCTGCTGTTTTCCGGTCTCCATGGTTACTGAAGCATCACGGTCCAGTCTGCCCCTGCGTTCATGCCAGGCTTGCGAAGCGTCAACACTGACATGGAGGCGTCAAACTCAAACTCCAGTTGTCTCTCCTGACCATCTACAGAGACAAAAGGGAATAGGGGAGAACGGTCTACAATAAAAATTGTGCGTTTAAGTAACTGAGACCAAAAAAAAAAAAAGTTACAAATCTCACCCCAGCACTGGGGCTCCCATGTTACACCATGTCCAAACATTTTGACATAGGGTTTAATATATCCCCCTGCCAAGCACTCACCGGCAGTCAGGAGGGTAACCTTGCTGGGCTTACTGGCTCCCAGTATGAGGATGCGTTCGATCCAGGACTGGGTGGAGAACTGGGCATCTGGAGCCAGGTTACTGTGGAGGGAGACAGAGAGAGAGGCATTACAGTAGAGACCAACAGGGTTTTTGATGGGGCTGGATAATCGCCATCCAGATGTTACAAAATGGATTAGATGAGATGGCTCCAGAATATGAACTCTCATATTAAAACCTTTCCCCCAATGTAGGAAATAGGCTGTATTTCTCTTATTGCTGTGAATAACTGGCCAAACAGACGGCATGACGCCATGTCCAAATATTTCAAGTGCAGCTACAACAGAGCTTGATAGCAGAAAAGTCTAAAACATCAATGGTAAACTTCAGGTTTTGGCGTCAGTCCCTCAATCCCAGACTTCTTTCTAGACGTTCCTTTAAGTAACCCAGATATTTTACAGAACAACTGACAAAGAATACTCTCATCACCCACATGGAGGAGAGGATGTTCTTAGCAAAGGACAGCCTCCTGTGGATGAACTCCTTCTTGTTGAAGTTGAAGGTGTGGCCATCGTCGATGTAGAGCTCACCCTCGGCAGTTCTCTGTAATAGACAAATGGTCAGACAGTTACCTTTCTAATATGACACAGCAACTTGATGGGCTATGTTATAAAGACCTCTGTGTGTGTAGCTCTGATTTACCTGGGGGTTGAGAGCCACATATAAAGTGTAGGGATCCTGCTCCATGCAGGAGGAGGACCTGCGAACTCTAACCTTCCTGGGAATAATGGAGCCGCCGCGCTGGAATACAGGGATCTGGCAACAAGACAGGAGGGTTCATATTAAAGAGAGAAGTGGAAAAACATACACACCATTCAGGGATGTGGAGGGGCTTGAAAATACAGAATTTAGATTTTAATTCTTCACAGCCCTGAACAAGGACGTGACTCCAACTCGCTCCATATGGATATAAATGTGACGCTGGAGTGTGAGTGTGTCTTTAAGGGGTTAGTTGGATAGTGTCTACATTTATATGTGGGTCTTACAGAACTCATGGTGACGGGGACATAAAGGTTCTGGGCCCCGTTGTGCTTCTGGAAGGTGTGAACGTCAAACCAGACCTGAGAGACAGACAGTTTACAACAGGGTTAGACCAATACCAAGAAAAAGCAGGCCTCTTAATGACACCATATCCTACTAAAGGACAGAAATGTGAATCATTTCATTTGACAGGAACATACAAATTTAACATTGAAGACTTTTGGCAGGATGGATAACTGCAAGATGTGTCAAGACCTCTGTAGCTCAGAACAACAAATCTGTCTCACCTCTCCTTTACCAGGCAGGTAGGCGGTGATCCCCCTGGATCCCTCCTCAGTCACTGGGTGAACCAACAAGTCCTTCCCTGCAGCAAAGCAACATGGTGTCAGTAGGGCTGGGAACCGGTTTGAAACAAGTTTGCTTTATCAATTCCCCGTCTTTTCTTTTTTAAATTCATTATTTATTTGCGTCTCTCTCTCCATTCCTGTTTGGTCTGCTCCATGTGTGAGTGACTGTGAGGCATAGTGAGGCTCACACAGCCGAGTGTCAGCGAGATTGAAAAGCAGACGGGAGATCAACTGTTCCACTGTTTAACTCACCGAGCAAGAACTGGTCATCCATGGCGAAAGTAGCGGGGTCCTGAGGATACTCCACCCACAACGGTCTACAACACAGAGAGACAGGTGAGCAGGGCTGGGTAAAGAACATTTTGATACTATGGGTCAAGATACACAATATCAATACCATACAATGTGACTGAACTTTACAGTGAATTGATAAACTATTCAATGTATTTTTGTATTGCGACACATGATTATGTGCATTATTACATGATTATTATTATTACTGATCTTAATATTTCCATTCCTCTTTATTTGGTAAATTCAATATAAACCAAGCACATTTCTGTGTGCTGTAGTGTACTGAAATAACTTTTAATAACATGTAAACATATCCACTGAAAATGCCCAAGTTAAATTCAAACACACACACTAATATTGATGGTCAATTCTATCAGATTTAATTGAAATTACTCCAAAGCTGACTGATGATGGTACTACTATTGAGTTAATGTCGCTCCTTTTTGTTTTTCAACCCAAAATGTGGCAAAACATCTGCCTTGAACTTTACTGATGCAGGCTTAATGGCGCCTGCCATTATGATGACTTATGATGACTTAAATGCACAGTGAACAGATACATAGCTTGACACCTACTAAATATGCTCCTCTATAAAATAACAAGACATCAGGAGTTGCAGAATGGATTCTGAACGATGAAAAAAATAAACTGTACTGGTGTAACAATTTCTTTCAACCACCTCTACAGGTGAGATAACATATAGGAGAGACACACACACTCTCTCTCCCATGTCCCCACCTCATGACGGGGTGTCCAGTGCGGTGTGCGTGGTAGAACAGCTGGTACCAGTAGGGCAGCAGGGCGTAGCGCTGGCGCACGGCCTCACGGATCAGTGCTGTGTTTTCCGGACCAAACAGCCAGGGCTCACGGCGGGGGGTGTCCAGGTGGGCGTGGGCCCTAAAGAATGGCTGGTAGGCCCCTGTCTGGTACCAGCGCACCAGTAGCTCGCTGCTTGGAGACTTGAAGAAGCCACCCACGTCAGCTACAGGACAGACAGGGTGGATGTTAGTCAAGCAAGGAAGAGCCTGGGGTGTTAAGCAGAGCCTCGTGTGTGACAGAATATTGTAGGGAAAAACTGTTAGTGGGCAATCGGTATACAATATTGAATAATACTCGATAATGTCATCAGGACAGTGCATGAGACACAGCAAGCAGGAATGGTAAAAACAAATGCTACTAGAGCAGCCAGCAAAACATGCCGTCGCCATGGTAACGTATCATGAGTCTCATGCAGTTACCCAGTGTGTTTTTCTATGCAACCTTCAAGACTCGGGGGTGATGACTAAGAATATTAACAGAAATGTCTATTCTAGATGAGGCAATCTGTTTTAATCTAACTGCAATTAGGTATCCAAACTTGTCTGGGTGTGTCAATACAATCAATGTTAGAGCCATTTATAGGAGAGGGTGCTGTGCTTCTTTTTAGAGCAACATTAGCAACACTTTTTTGATTCCACATGTAGAAACTGGATTCAAATCTTTTTAAAACAACTTCCAAATCACAACCCGACAGATTTAAAAGTCAACCATGAGACTCTTCAGCGATTCTCTGAATATTTGGTTCTTCTAGCACCTCCCTAGTGACTAGCTGAACAGAGTACTGCAAACTACCAGTGGAACAGCAGGTCAGCCTGGTGATGCTTACCCCCACAGAAAGAGATTCCCACCAGGCCCAGGCTCAGACACATGGGGATGGAGATCTTCAAGTGCTCCCACTCAGCAGCGTTATCCCCTGTCCACACAGCACCTGGAGACACACACAAATGAAATACTACATGGTCCTCTGATAGAATAGCCAGAGAGCTAGGGGACAATATTCTGGTTTCCAGAACAAGACCCAGCAGTGTTGGACAAGGCTTAGTCCATCACATCAACCAATTTTCAAAGCACCATCTGATTCTTTGTTAAAATGTATTACCTGTACATTTTATCTACCAGCTGAGCCATACTTTCAAATAAACAAGTAGTGCTTTCAATTTTGATTGAAATTTTGATCCTTTGATCCTAGAAAGCCCAGTTTGGCTGATAATAATGCTCGCTAGCAGTACAGAGTACTGAGGAAGCAGGCAGGATGGAGTGTGAAGGCAGTGGCTCACCGTAGCGCTGTGACCCAGCAAAGAAGGCCCTGGTCAGGACAAACGGTCGCTCCACTCCCCCTGACCTCTGGATCAGGCCCTCCGCTGTAGCCATTTGCTGTATGTCGCATACAGGACAGTTAGTGGAGGAGACCGCGTCAGACACGCACAAATGACAAAGAAGCTACCAAGGTTCACGTCTTCACACAAAGCCACGATCAGTCAAATGGTGAACACTCACCACGTAGAAGCCGTAGAGGTTGTGAACATCGCGATGCTCCACAGCGCCGTGCATGGCGTCTTTGTGCATGGTGACCTCTGGCCCGTTGAAGACCGACGGCTCGTTCATGTCGTTCCACGTGTACAGGTTCTCCATGGTACCCTGGGGAGTGGAGCGAGAGGAGTTAGAGACAGGGGCAGTAGCTTCGAGGTTCAGCCTAGTTCAGACTACAAGACTGAAATGGCAGTTCAGACTAAATGACTGGTCTGGTTGCCGTCCCGTCAGAAGGCTGTTCATACGAGGCAATGGGGCGTCACACACAAGAAGAGTGATTACACTACCTGATGTTGTCATTCAATTCATTTTTTTCCCTGGTTAAATAACAATAGCCAACATTTGAGATCTTCTCTGTGTGTTACCAACCCATTTCCACATGCAGTTCCAAATTGGAGAATGTTTTTCAGGCAGAAGCAGACAAAGACTCACCTCGTACTGATCATAGGCAAACATGCTGGCCCACCAGGTCCTCATCTCTGGAGTGGTGAAGTCTGGGTAGCCCGCATTACCTGAAGGGTGTCATTAAATAAAACCAATCAGAAAAAGGTAAAAGACGACTCCACTTAACACTGGATTTGTAATAGTCTGATCTAAATTAGATAGATATTGGATCATCAATCCTTTACCAGGCCAGCACCAGCCCTCGTAGTCTCCTCCATCTTTGTTCTTGATATAGAAACCCCGAGAGCGGATCTCATTATGGATCTTGTAGTTGCTGTCTACTTTGATATGAGGGTCCACGATGGCCACCATCTTTGGACAGAAAGAGAAAAATACATGTAAGTGGAAAAACCTGACAAAAATAGGTGACTTTTTGGGCTCTCTGGGTAATTTTCTTTGCTAAGACAGTAGTTACGGTAAAAGGGACACCTGAGGAACAGACTAGAGAACATTCTGGCAAGACTATCCTGTGCCAATCAGGACCCTGCTTCATCATCATGTGGGTGTCATTGTCTCTTGGCACAGTGTTCGGTTAGTTGTCATCTGTACCTTGCGTTTCTTGTCCATGAGGCCCTGCAACATGTCCTTGGGCGTGGCAAACTTGTGGGGGTCCCAGGTGAAGTAGCGCTTGCCGTCTGTGTGCTCAATGTCGAGCCAGATGAAGTCATAAGGGATGTCGTGCTGGTCGAAGCCGGCGTCCACCGACTGCACGTCCTCCTGGTCGTTGTAGTTCCAGCGGCACTGGTGGTAGGCAAGACTAGCCAGGGGAGGGAAGGCCTGGGTCCCTGGGAGAGGTGAGGCGGAGGTGAGATTGGTAGGTCAGGCAGGCTGAGAGGCAGTTACCTGGGGCCAGTGTATGCACCAATACATACACTGGTTTCAGATATTGGCCTGAAATTGGATAATTTCCACAATACTAAACATTTATTAACGTGAACATTTGATTTCTGCCTCGCTCATGATTAAAGATTTTATATTTTCTTAGTGATTTAGTGATATAAGCCTATATAAGTTAACGTGGGTCAGATCAATACTGAATATTAAGCTCCGTATTCAGAATCAGTATCAAATAAAAAGCGATAGTTGTGCATCTATTACTGGAGGGCAGCTGCTGCCTCACATTTACATCTGACCTCCTGTGTAAATGGACAGTCATCTCGCCTCCTCTGACCTGTAAGGGAGGCGTACTGGGAGAAGACGTCGTGGGGCGTCGGCCCCAGCATGACGAAGACGTCGATGATGCCGCTCTCAGAGATCCAACGCACGTCTGTCTGAGGCGTCTCACTGGAGCCCTGCACATAGTCCAGCATCTTCCCAAACACTGTCTGCAGAGGGACAGACACCACAGAGTCAGACTGAGTGAATGAGAGAGAGACTGTTGTCTGTTTGTGCCTTTTCATGTTGCACCGGCTCATCTGTTGCTACCTTTCCAGCGGTGTTGGAACTGATGTCCACCCAGGTCTCGGCGGCATTGAGCCAGAAGATGCCGGTGGTCCGCTGGGAGTTGTGGGCTAGCATGACTGGAACGGCGCCATACAAGGCCATAGGGTTGTACAGCTCGTATTGGAACACATCCAGGTTATAGAGCCGGTACGGGTCCCCGCTACTTCAATGAATACACACACACACACATAATGGCTTGATCCAATGCAAGAGGTTTGACCAATGACAGACACAGCATGTACAAAGATGTCTGTCAGGGAACTATATAAATATTTCAAAACCGTAAAACGTACAATCATGCTGACATGATTTAAAACACAATGTCCTGTTTGAAACTTGATTGACAGGTGTTTTGGGGTCACTCACTCTGTGGTTTTGAGTTTCAGGGTGTCTGCGTGTTCTGGGATGCCGTAGACGTGCTCAACACCCGGCAAGGAAAAGTCTAAACTGACAGCGGAGGGGCCTGTGGAGGGGGAACGACCAATCGGGAGTTAGACCATGATGCTTTGCCTTTTCCATCACTTTTACTCATGGTTTTAAAGCATGAGCACCAACCAGAGACCAGCACAGAACTAGGAGACTTACCATTAGGTTTGCTGTCCGAGTGAGATTTAAATGTTTCATCCCACATCCCGTCTTCTACTTTGTCTTCCTCTTCTTTTGCTGCCTGGTAGGGAAAGAAGGGAAACAATGTAAAGAGCGGATATATGTTGAGGAACGTTGTCAAAAGGGGGTAAAAGTGTGTAGAATAAGAGGGAGGAATAGGAGAGAGCTGGAATTATATTTCAGTGTCCAGTTTCCCACCTCCTCGGCCTGGTGTGCTGGATCAGCCTCCTCTTTCTTCTCGGCCTCCGGGTCTGCCTGACTGCTAGAATAGAGGGAGGGGATAGGGCAGAAAGAGAGGTGTGTCACTAAGGCAGAGGTACACAGCACTGATGTGTAACGAGATATGGAAGAAAAATCATACTGATAAAAGGAAGACATACAAACAGGGAGGTGGGTGACTGGCTGCACCTGACTACTAACTAGTATTCAGCTAAGTCCTAAAGGATTTCACTTTAATGACAAAGGGGACTGAGCAACTCCCTACCTTGTGGCTATTTCAAGCCACGCATCATGGGACAGGACCTCTAGAGGTTCCTGAATCAACCCAATGGATCCACCACATACAAGGGTTTGATCTAGACCACAGCATTGCACCAGACAATTTTGATAGGCGCATACAACTATGGAGGTGTGTGATCTGCAGCACACATGCAAGAGGCAGTGGTGGCCAAACTTGTTTCTTTTGAGCTCAAATGAACCATTGAAACAAGTTCCCAGAAGGAAAAAAAACTGATGTCAGAGAAAGAAAATTCCCACTTCAGGGAATTCTTACATCTAGGAATAAGCTGTAAATGGCAGCATAACCACAAAGAGAGATGTTGCTGTTGGGTTTAGGGAACTGGGTTGCATTGCCTGGGACATAGCCTATGGATGTGTGCAGGCTAGAGTAGCATTGCTCTAGACACATTTCTGGCTATCGCAATAAGCTCTCGCAATGAACTCAGCAAGCAGGACAAAAATAATTTGAGTTAACCCAACTGGTCATGAACCCCAATCAATCATACGGTTGCAGTGTTAGATTAATTTGTCAGGCTGCTAGGGTGACAGTCTAGGTTTGATTTAGTTACTAAACATTTATCTGACAAGACAATGACATACAGTGAAAATCATTGCCTGGCCTACATGTGAACATTCACGTTCTCTCAGGATGATTTCTTATTCTTTGTTTTGTGAAATGTACTAAAAATTAACTTCCTGTGTTGCCAATATTTTTTTAATTATCCCCTTAAAATATGAAAATGGCCCACTAGAAAACAACAAGGGGCCAATTTGACCCACTTCAAATTCATTCTGGATCAAGCACTGCCATGCAAACACACACCCCTCTCACTCACACACATTTGAGACTCAAAGGTGTACTGAGTATGACTAAGTTGTAACTACTCAGTGTTATGGAGGTCTGGCAGTCCCTACATTTTACATAATTATTGGCAGCATTAGCACAAGAAACAGAATACACACTTACAAAGCTTAAGGGTCTTTACCTAGAGAATACCCACTTGATATTATCCCACACGCTAGCCACTGTGCTAGTTACTTTATAGGAGAAACTAGGATGATAGGGAGAAGAGGACAGAACAACGAGTCAGAGACAATACTGAAAAAATAAACCATTTCATGGGAACAAAAAGAGAATCATCCACTGTGTGAGCACGTGGATTAAAAGAGAGGGCTGGTCAAGAGGTGTGCATGTGTCAATGTGTGTGTGCGCCGTCTCTCACGTGTCCTTGCGCATCCTCAGGTGCTCAAAGGCCAGCAAGCCACGCGAGTTTAGTGACATGAGCACCTCGTGCCCCTCCATGATGTCCAATCGGAAGGGCCGGGCGCTGACAATGACCCTCTGAGACTCCGCCCCCAGGGACAGAACCACCCCGTTCTCATCCTGAGACAGGAGAGACAGGCTGAGGGAGAGAGAGGAGGAGGAGAGAGAAGGTAAAAGCACAGAGGGGGTTCAGTTTTAGTAGTAACATTAGAATGAGTTCTTACCATCACTATTACAGTCTTTGCATTAGCCCATCTTAAACCTACAACCCGGTCATGCATTACACGATGTTCCACTACAGCCACAGCTCTCCCCGTTAGTCAAACTTTACTTCTCGCAAGCTGTCTGCATTTCAAAATAGTCAATGTTAGACAGCCTAAATCACCAGTTGGGGCTACAATAGAGAAGAGCGTCCCGTCCCAACTGAGATGCCGGGTATGGACACTTCTGCACCAACAGCGATGAATCGAAACTTAAGAGCAAAATACAAACTGTCTCCTAAACAGCAGGGAGCGTGCAGAGAGCTGGACTCGCCAACTTTAGATGTTTTCAACTTTAGACTTTTCATGTTTTCTGGGTTTTGAAGTTCCCCAATTTCAAACAGTTCCATCTCACTGCCATTTGCCTAGTGCAACTTTAAACGATTTGATGCGAGCCCCGGTGAGCAACCAAACCAAGCTTAGTATTTTGAACTGATGGTGGAGACCGTGACAGCAAAAGCCAGACAGCATTAGTTATAATAGCAAAAAATGAAAACTGCCCACCCCAGACCTGCTTGGCACCCTTTTCTGCATTAGGAGACATGAGCCCACAACGTCACTTGTGGACAGTATGCAACCCAGTCCTGCAGGCTGGTGGACGCCTCCCCGGAGCATATTCTGTCATCACATTAGCCACCTATATATATCAAACAGTCACCCCCTCCAACCCACCCAGCAGCAGTCAAGCCCCGGGGAGGACTTACGGCTCGGTAGGCGGCTCCTGGATGAGCACGTCTGGGACCTCATAGCGAGGCTTCAGAGGCTTCAGCTCATTAATCTTCACCCTCGTCATGTTACCCTGGAGACGGTAGAGCTCCAGCAGCAGACGCACCTGCCAGAGAGAGGGAGAGGGGAGGGAGAGATAAAGGAGAAGGGGGGGAGGGTACAGAGGAGTTTAATTGCCGTCTGATGAACAATGTAGCTTGAGAAGTGTTGGATTCTAACTTGTAATAGATAACTTAGGTCAACTGTTTTAAAATGTACAGTTATATCATTTCCGATTGTCAGTATATTGTTGGCACAGAAAACAGGTCACTGGCAAGAGTTTCTCCAGTTGAAAAAAGAGCCACGCCCCTTACTCAAAACACAACATGTATTGTGGCTGCATTGCATTCTGGTCTATTGAGGCTACTGTCAGTGGAGAAATTGGTATCTCTTTCTCCTTGTATGATTGTTGAACAGCAATGCAAAATTGTGAGGCTAGACAGAAGACCTTCATTTGACCATTTAATCACAGGAAAAATAGACCAAACCAGAAATGCAAGGTACATCATCAGTAGCTGTTTTTTTTAAAGTTTTTTTTTTTAACATTGTTAAAGTGTTTATGGTGGATTTTGCCTTTAAGTGTGATTGTTATACTTTATTGCTGTCATTGATGAGCTGCAGGGTGAGTCTGGTGTTGGTCAGCTCCATGGTCTCCAGCAGCGCTCGGTAGGGAGACTGGCCGGGCTTCAACGCTCGCTGACGCCTGTTTGGACACACACACTTTTACTAGCAATGTTCTACTCCATTATTCAAACAGTTTCCTTGTGCAACTTCAATTGAGTATATCTATTGTTTTTCTATGCAGGCTTGCCCGTCTTTCCAACTGGTGAACTCACTTGCAAAAGGCACTCTGGTCACAAGTCTTGAAGTTGCCCCGGTCCACAGCCCACGTCCCACTGAGGCACACAGCCAGCCAGAGCAGCAGGCCAGGCGCCATCCTACAGAGAAAAGGCAGAAGGCAAACTTACAATTCAAACGTTTTAGGCTATAAGCAATCACTAATGGTTGTAAGCTAATCATGTAGCTTCGTTTACAGGACCATTCTTTGACCGCTGCACAAATGATTACAATTCCCCAAGCGTCTTCTAGTATAACTACGTGGTAAGCTACGCAAAAAAACAGCGTACTTTGGTCTCTCTGTGGTAAATGTGTCCCCAAGTGAGAGGTGGCGCAATACAATGTCAGAAGCGTCTTAACCATTTCCCATTCCTACATCCTGCTACATCATGTGTGTATTTAATACCAATTTTTTGGTGGTTTAGGACGCTCTTTTTTAGGTTAGTCACCACATGCAAGCTCAGTGTATAACTTCCGATCGACACACTCCTGTGAACGCTAGGTTAGAAAGATAGACTTCAAATGATTGAAGAGAGAATGAGAGATTAAGTTAGCTAGCTAGTCAGCTAACGTGCAACCTGTATCCCGGTTAAAACACAGCAGAACCTTTTAACGAATAAACTACATTGTTGTATTCATCTTTCTCTGACAGAATAACTCCCGACTGATTGTTCGGGTGTCCGATTGCATTGTTAACGTTAATTACCCAGAACTGAGTAGGTTAGTGGGATAACCTAGCTAGCAGCGTTGAGCTAGATCAGTGAGGGCTGTCAAGCCGCTACCGTTAATTCAATTGAGGGGTCTCGACTTTTTCAAGGATTCCCTCTGGCAGCGATTAAAATATTTATCGGTCAGTTTTGTTTCAGGTTTACTAAGTGGGTGACCACAGCGATCATCTCTGGCCTCCCGCGCACCGCTAAGGTATTAAGCAAATGATAAATACACGGTTACACAGCGGAACTGCTTTGTCTTACCTCTCACTGAAGGTGGCCATCTTGATAATGCCCCAGTTTGACTCCGCCCAGTTGAATCCGCATCAAAGATCGTTTGGAAAGCAAGATTTCAAACAACTAACTAGTGAATTGATTTTAAATGTCCCCGAATTGATAAGTGATGTTGTGAATGCAGTCAGACAGACAACAATATCTAGTTAGCTGGATCATTTACAAACATTTGATCAATATATTGTCTCATTATCTGGGTGCTCTCTCTAAGTACCAAGGATGGATATCTTGTTCCTATATATCTTTATCCTCTCAGGCACGGACACGTCAGCATGAAGCTCCAGACAGCAGTTCAGCTCCAGTCAGTGCACACAGCTTTGGATTTCTCTCATTGCTTGCATTTGATTTCTTTTAAACCAGGATAACAACTTTGTAATAACATTTTGGGAAATTAGACACAATTTTATAATAATTATATAATCTACAGGCTGATACATGACACAGTCTTGGACCAATTGAAAATTTATTTTGCTAAGGGGTTGAAACACAAGTTTGTGCTTATAACAAAAGACACAACACATATTTTGAACGATGCCAGAGACAATCTAAAAACATGTACTCTGAGACGGCAATCTGAAAAATTATACGATCAATACGAATCAATCAGTAACAGAGTTATATTTCTTTACCCAAATGAAATATTAAGGCTTGTATTTTGTTAGGGGGATTAGGGGGTTATTTTGTCACATTTTCTTTCTCACAGAAACAACTAGTTAGGAAAGAATAAACTCTAAAAATATGGTACTTTTTTATTCTTTTCTAACTAGTTGTTTTTGTGAGAAAAAAATCAAGTCTAAAAATATGGTACAAAAAGTGCACACACACACACACACACAGCTATACTTGTATGGAACTGAAGTACACTGATAGCAACTTTGCAGTCCACTCTTGGAAAAATGCAACACAGTATTCCCTCTCCCCCTCTATTTTACAGTCTCCTAAACAAACAGTTCAATCCCCCTCTCCCTCCTCTCTTCAGTTTTCTCCCTGCCATGTCTCAGAGCTGGAAACGCCAGCACAGATGTCCCAGTCTATCAATGTTTTTATGCAGGACACTATGAATCGGCGCCACGTATCTCGCCACGTCCCCGTCTCGTGAGAAATCCCTGCAGAACAGGCCCTTTTCCGAGCTGAAGACAAACTTCTGGGGCATGGGCCCGTTGCCCCTGACGTACTCCCACACGGCCAGCAGCAGCAGCCTCACCTCGAAGGGCGTGAGGTAG
>CABFOQ010042270.1:13534-27264 GCA_900660455.1 Gephyroberyx darwinii
TATGTTATGAATATGTATCAGTCTGCAAAAATTGTCAACTCCTTGCTAAAGCAAGAAGTGCTGAGACAGGAACTTCCCAAAGTAATAAAGAAGCTGCTACTTTGAGAAATAGTGGAAAAGTAAAGTAAAAATATATTTTGTGGTGCAAAGGTGTTTTTGCTGTTGAATTTATGTCATGCAAAAAAAATATTTTTGATCCAGAGTCTGCTGGAGACGGGCATTGACTTTCTGACACTTTCCCTGGCTTAGAGACCAGCTGTTGTATGAGACTGCGTACATTGTATGTTTTATGGGATGATAACGGTGACATATAGGTTAATTGCTGTAATTCTTTTTTCTGTTGTGTTATCAGAAAGCCTCCAAGGAGCCCATCCTGGAAGAGGCAGAGCTCGATTTCAAACAGTTGGAAGAGTGTGAAGAGGGTCTGGAGGAGGAGGACTGTCAGCCCAAGGAGACCAAAGAAACAGAAACAGAGGCCAAGCGAGAGGCTAACAGAAAGGAAGGCAAGTCACTTAGATTGCTTATGTGCAGAATTCAATGTATTACTGTTATCTTTGAAAGTTGTCTTTGATGGACTGCATGGAAATCAGTTGAACTTTGGGCAGGGATGGCACATGTTCTAGATCAAATCAGAGGCTTTAACCTTAGAAAAATGATTTTCATAGGTCTTTAGTGCAAGACTCATTTCAAAAATATGAAAACACTTGCTGGTCTAGGATAAGAAGATTGGTTGGTCTTGTGACAAGAAGTATTACTTGACATAGCTTACAATGTCCACTTTTATTTTCTGTTACTCCTTAAGGGTTCAGTGTTCAGCTTAAGGACCCTTCAACTTATTGACACTTAACTTATTGCTGACATGGGGGAATATGAACTTTCGTCCTCCAATTAAAGGGTGGTGTCTCTACCAACTACGCCACTCTAATGCCCCAAAATTCATGACTTGTTTTATTTTCCAGAGTTGGCCAGAGTGGAGGAGGATGCTCCACCTGCTGCTCCCTTGGCCACAGAACCCCAGGCTCCTGCCCAGTCGCTGCCCCCTGGCCAGCTCTGCAGAGCAGAAGAGCCTGAGAGGCCAGTTGAACGGACTGAGAGACTGTTACCCCCGGAGCCACGGCCAGAACCCAGCAAAGCCCCCCTGCATGTCCCCATGTCCAACAGCATGCTGGAGTCCCTACCCATGACCCACATTGCCACCACTCGTCCAGGTGGGCAGTGACGTATTGATGACACTGCAAGTTGAGTTTTTTTTCTTTCTGTCACCTCTACCTACCTGAAAATGTCTCAATATCTGCCTCTTTCTTGCCCTGCCCCATGCAGAAGTATCTGCTCCGTCGCCCACTGTCCAACTACAGCAGCAAAAGCCCATGGAGGTTCCTGTGGCAATGCCTAATGCCCTGCCCTTCCCCACCAGTATGATGGCTCCCATTAGCAGGCTAGCCACCATGCCACATGACACAGATGAAGATGAGGGACTGAAACACTTTGAGCAAGTAAGTTAGTATGTGGACTGGTTCTGGTCAAAGTCAATGGGCCTCATTCACGAAACGTGCATAAGATTTGATCGTAAAGTGTTCATACAAACGCTTCTACGAACACAGTCTCATTCCTTGTGTGTTTGGAAACGTGGGAAGGCACTTATTCTTTAGGCCAAGTCAATTACAGTAGTGTCAAACCTCATTGACGACAAAATGTTTCAGTGGCCAACATTTGAATAAATTTAAAAAAAAGACCAAATAGGCTGCAATGGCATATTTGCAGAATTGCCCTTATTTATAACAATGCAAGATTATCAAACTTGTAATGGGTTGATTACATGGACTGAACGCCTGATAAATACATTTATATAGTCTTACCATCTGATGCAGCCTGGATTAGTCCATCTCTAATGTCGACTGGACACCCGACAGTGAGGTCTCTCCTATTATGGAACTGATCTCTGATCCATGTCTGATAGCGCCACAGAGCGCTGCCGTCCTGCTGTGGCTGATAATATGCGCGTACTTGACGTTATTCTTTTTTTGCAATTTAATTTCATCTCAAACAGCTTCTTTTTTATCTCATCAATGGTGCGTGGTTCTTTTGAAACAGCATTGACAGCGTTAATAATTTCTTGCCATGCTTTACTTTTATCAGTTCCTGTGACTCCGCTGCTTATGTGTTTGAAAAGTTCCGTGTTTTTTTTTTTTCTCATGCACACATGAGCACAAAACTTTCCCTTATTTGGCCACGGTTTACTTGCACACAACCCTGAAGTCTGCACGGTTTGCATTCAATTTACAAATGATTGGCATTCATCATCTGATACACCTGGGGTACACATGTTTCATGAATCCCATGCTGGTACACACATAAATACAGAATATTTACGAAGAATTTAAGAAAAGTTTTGTGAATGAGGCCCAATGTCCCCAGGCTGTACCTGTTGGGTAACATCTAAGCATGGTACAAGATAGCATTTATTTACAAGGTTGCATTTATTTAAACATCAATTCTCTCTCTCGTTTCCCTTCCTTCTCCAGGAGGCAGAAAAAATGGTAGCATACCTACAGGACGGTGTGGTAGATGATGACAGGCTGACAGCAAAGAGTTCAGAGAAACCCAAGCCTGCAGGCCTCCCTCTCACCCACGAGGCTGCTCTCAAGTGGTTCTACAAAGATCCCCAGGGGGAGATACAGGGTGAGACTGTCAGAGGAAATGAGAGCTTTTACATACCATGCTCAAAAATATGACTTGGGGCTGTTTCCAAAATACACATAACCAAAACCTAGTTCGAATCACAGCTATGATGTCAGTGGTATATTTGAATTGTAATACAACCTCCTCATCTCATCCGCTCCCTTTTTGTTCTCTCTCAGGTCCATTCAGTAACCATGAGATGACTGAGTGGTTCCAGGCTGGTTACTTCACTATGACTCTCTTGGTCAAGAGGGGCTGTGATGAGGTATTTCAAGCCCTGGGAGAGATCATCAAGTTGTGGGGAAGGGTACCCTTCGCCCCTGGCCCCGCACCTCCACCTCTACAGGTATAATTTGCAGACCAAGGCCTGTTTGATTCATTATTACTTAAAACACTTTGCTCCTATTTTGAAATATTCAGTACTAGCCCTGAGCTCCAGGTGGCGTGCAACTCCATTATGTTCAACAGTAACTGATTTCAGAGGAAACCTTCATCGCTAGGTTATTCAGAGTTGAGTGGCTCTTCACCAGTCTGATATTGCTGGATTTTTGGAACCAAAAATACTTGTGGGCTTTTTTCCCTTTCAGCTCTTCTTAAAATATGAAATGTATTCTATCTTTTGCCATGAAATGTGGGATTTTGTGAAAATTGTAAGCTTATGTTAAAAACTTCAGTAATCAAGTCACAAATTCTATTCCATGACAAATAAACTAAACCCACCTCTCATCTTGATTCTCAACAGTAGTTTCTGGATATGATTAAGTAAATTTTGTCATGGTTGGTTATCTATGTTGTAGTATTTTGGCATGAGACACATATACCAAATACTTTAGGCCCACTTTGATGCAAGGTAGTTTGGAATTGTTTCTCTAAATGAAAGTGGTAGGCAGCCATCAGAACAATATGTGAACGAGCTCACAGGGAATACAGTTTGCTCACCTGTGGGTTAGGCTTATTATTGTGTCGAACTGGTTGTTGACCAACACGCAAACAGGAATACTGTGGGGATTGAGGAAAAACTGGTTCATTCTGACTCATTCTATTGTGCAGGGGGATGGTAATCAAGAGAGGTTGAAGAGGCAGCAAGAGCTCACTGCCCTCAACCTTTACCAGTTACAGCAGCTCCAGTACCAATACCTCCTCAGGTATGGCCGCCTCTCAGCTCTGAAACCCATCACCAGTCTAGTACAACACCAATATGTGCATTACTTTATATTTATAACATAACAGCCATTCTCAAACTCTCACACCTACTGAAACTGTTCCAGGAACTGTTCCAGGAGCAAGCCTTCCTCTCTGAAATTACCCTCACATTGACAAAACATTCTGCAGGACACACTGTCACACCTATAGGATAAAACCAACCAACATGATGTGTAAATAATCGATCAATGGATATTCAATCTAATTTTAACTTTTCTTTCCTACTTTCACCTCCCCTATTTCTCCTGTCAACTCCTGCCTTCCACCCTTCAGGCAGCAGTATGCCCAGGCCCTGGCCCAGCAGAAGGCTGCAGCCCTAAGCTCAGCTCCTCTTCAACAGCAGCAACAGCAGCAGCAGATCAACCTGCTACTACAGCAATACCAGGCCCTCAAGATGAGGTCGGTTGCACGCACTTTGCTGCACATAAACATCCCAAATGTCCTGCTTTATCGGTCCTTGTACATTGAGGCAAACGCTTTTCTGTTTCTCAGTTGGCAATGAGCAAATGGAAATCGGCCCAAAATGTGTTTTTCATTTTGTGATATTAGAAACGGAGAATGGGACAAAGCCATTTCTTGTTTTTCAAGTCTGGTCCGTATACTTTTTGGATATTCATTTTTCATTTCTAGGTTGGCAATGAGCAAATAAGTCAGTCCAATTTTTGGTTTTGTAAAACCGTCTTCATCGATCCATACCAGTTCTGATTCAGGCTCTTCAGTGGCATCAAGGGAGCATTTTTTTATTTACTTATATATTCATTATTATAAATTATTTAACTTTTTCTATAGAGCGTCCGAGAGCCTCCTACCTCCTGTTACCCGGTCCCTGTCTGTACCAGACACTGGTTCTGTATGGGAAATGCAGAACCCGTCTTCTCAGGCCTCCTGCACACCAAACCTCCAACAACCTGTTCCTACCAGTGAGTTTCAACCTTGAATACCGCTCTAAGTTTTTGTACTTAGGGTCAACCTTAAAAGACTAAACATTTCGTAAGAATTCAAAAATTGCATGACAATGACAAAGTTTGTCAGTTTTTAATTTTGTTCCTCACTCATCAAAATACTTTACTTACGGTTAAGGCTGTTTAATGGTTACGCTTGTCTTAAGACAAGACAAGTGTCTTATGAGTTGGATGAGATATTTATGCTCAAGCAAAGTGTTGGTTGTCTGTGGCACAAGCTGTCATCTCCATGGTAACCAGCTGGACGATTCTGGCTGGTTTGTTAGTTTACAAAAGATGGCAGCGCTATAAGGCAAAGATATCATTCTTTTATTTAATATTTTTATTGGGGTTTTTCAATTATTACAAACATTACATATCAATAAAATGATACGTCTTGGCAGCAAATACAGTATATGATATAATACTTAAAGAAGTTGTGGTCTGTGTCTCTGATAAACCAGACCAGTGACGAACAAGGTGAATACCTCTTTGTTAAACACATGAGGGAGATGGATGAAGAGCAGCACTTTGTTTCGGTCAAGATAGAGTTACATACATACATAGGAAACAAAGAGCTATGCAGCTGTTTCCATCTCCATGAAAATGATTGAACGCTTGGTCCAGCCAACCAATGAAAATGTAACAATGCCGTCTGCGACCTTACAAATTTCTACAGGTACAGGACATTGTCAGACGACGTTTCATCGTCGTTTCACCCTTTCGACAGACACTTTTCTTACAACCATAGAACAGCCTTTAGACATAGCGTGTGCAATGCATCAAAATCTGCCATTCTCCACAGCGTGGGATGGCAGCAGCGTATGGGATTTACCCATAGACTCCATGGCGCAGGCTCCAACCATTGAGCAGATGCAACAGCTAGAGAAGGCAAAAGCTGCTAAGGTAACCAGCATTTCTAGCAACTTGTCTGTCTTTGTCGGTGTCTTGTCCAACATATTTATGAAGTATTTTTAAAAGATTTGTGTTTTACACAGAACAAATTACATAAATACATCTTAAAAACAGCAAGAGATAAAAACAGCTAACTGGCAAGCAGGCAAGAGAGAGCAGATACATTTTAAGACAAAAGTTTGGATCCCTGGAAATGTGGAAATTCCTATTTTCTCCTATATTAGTTGGAGCTGGAGAGGCGTGAAGCAGAAATGAGGGCTAAGAGGGAGGAAGAAGAGAGGAAACGGCTAGAGGAGGCCCTGCGGGCTCGACAGGAGGAAGAACGTAAACGCTTGGAGGAAGAGGAGCTGGCACGGCAGAAACAGGTATAATACTTGAACAGTAGTACTGTGTCCTGATGCTGGTGCTTCATCATGATAATCACTCATCTATGATAGAGATGAGACTGACCCAGTGGTGTAAATCCTTAGGAGGAAGTATTGAGGAGACAGCGGGAGCAAGAAGAGGCGCAGCGTAGGCAAAAGGAAGAGGAGGAGAGACTGGCCCAGGAGGAGGCTCTTCGCAGATTGGAGGAGAGGCGAAGGGAAGAGGAGGAGAGGAAGCAAAGGGAAGAGTTTCTCCGCAAACAGGTAAGCCCAAGAACACAAGTGTAATTATAGTTCACTTCCTTTCTGGATTTGGGAAATGTCTCTTCTTTGTATTGAGTAATTTTGGCTACTTCACAGGAGGAAGAGCGGAGGAAGCAGGAGGAGCTGGAAGCTTTGAGGAGACGTGAGGAGGAGAAGCGAGTGGAGGAGGAGGCTGCAGCTGCTGCGGCTGCTCTGGCCCGGCAACAACAGGAGGAGCAGAAGCGGAGGGAGCAGGAGGCACAAAGGCAGCAGGAGCTGCAGAGACAGCGGCTACAGCAGCAAGAGGCCCTGAGGCGACTCCAGCAGCAGCAACAGCAGCAGCAGCTCGCACAAATGAAGGTAAGGAGTAACAGAAAACAAAACTGGACATGTGAGCTATGTCAAGTAATACTTGACAAACAATCTTCTTATCCTAGACCAGCAAGCATTTTCATATTTTTGAAATGAGTCGTGCATTATTTCTACTTCTCTACTGGAGATTTTTACATTATAAATGTTTGTGAAACAATAATATTTGCAATAGTAGTGTGATGCATTTCACATCAAATATGTTCCATACTGAATGCTCTTTAAAAACCGAAAGGAGTGTCAGCACAATGTTGTGAAATGACAGTTAAACCATTTCTGATGTTTTGGGGTCCCCTGGCATCCACCCAAGAGTTCCCAGACCCCGCTCAAAGAACCATTCTATCAGATAAAGTACTATTCATTGCATAAAGATTTGTCTTGCCTTGTTCCATAGCTTCCATCCTCGTCAAAGTGGGGCCAGCAGTCGGCCAACGCCATAAACCAGACTCAGAACGCCCTGTCACTTGCTGAGATCCAGAAACTGGAGGAGGAGAGAGAACGAGAGACGCAGGAGGAGGTAAGGACAGCCAGCAGGCTTCCCTTTCAAGTCAGTCTTGTTGTGTATGGTTACTCTGCCACTTGCATTGTTGTAGTACTTGTTGTCAGTGATGAGTAAGGCGTATTTGCTGATTCATGTTTTTTAACAAAGTGCCATTATGTGCCCACTCCTCCCTTTTTTCTCTTTTCTTTCACCTCCTCCTCCTCTTCCCTCTCCATCCTGCAGCAGCGACGGCAGCAGCAGGAGCTCCTGAAGCTCCAGCAGCAGCAGGCCTTGCAGCAGACTCAGCAACCCCAGGCCAAACTGTCTGGCTGGGGTAGTGTGGCCAAACAGCCAGCTGCCACAAAGTCCCTGCTTGAGATCCAGAGGGAGGAGGCCCAGCAGACAAAACAGCGGAAGGAGCAGCAGCCTCACCCCACTGTTACCCAGCAGAACCGCACACAGAACAGAGCTGTACGTGCCCCATATTGTTCTGCGCTTCCAACAGAAATCCTATATAGTGAGAGGGCAACTCTGGTTGCTATAAGGGAGCATTCTTGCGTGGGACTGTTAAGCACTGCAGCGCCACGATATCAATTTCATTTGCATGTAAAAGCTCAAATATTCTGTGAGGCCACAAGTCAGACTTCCATATATTGGACATGCATCAATTCTGGGATGCTTGAAGATATCACAGATTAGAGTTGTGGCTCTGGGTTTTCCTAGCTCTGAAGAAAAGTTGTTTCCATTCACAAATATTTATTGAACTGTCCAAAATTATAAAAATATGTGAATTCCAATTTGCGGTGCCTTTTTTAATACGTAGTAATCACCAATGATCTTTGAAGAGAGACGGATGTATTGAAAGTGTCATGTCATTGACTCGGTCTCTCTCTCTACTCAGACCACTCTGAGCACCTCGGTGTGGGGATCTGTCAGCACCGGTACTAGCTCTAATTGGACGTCAGACTCAGGAAGCATCTGGGGCGACACCAACAACTCTAACATGGGCTTCTGGGATGAGGCTGTGAAGGAGGCTGCCCAGCACCATCCCCAGTCCAAGAAAGTCAATGCTCAGAAGAACAACAAGGGCAATGCCAACCTCAGGTACAGGAGCAGGAACCCTCCGTTGGCTAGGGATTGGATGTAGTTAGAAAGTCGCAACCAACACATATCTTGGTCACAGCACCGGGTTGAGGAACATGATTGAGGGTTTGATTAATGCATGAATCTTAAATGGCATTTTTTGTCTTTGTCCTGTGCACGTATGTGCATTTACAGTAACTCTGTGAGTGGGAAGGCCAACAAGAAGGTAGAAGAGGAGGAGAAGCTGCTAAAGCTGTTCCAAGGGGTCAATAAGAGCCAGCAGGATGGCTTCATGCAATGGTGTGAGCAAACCCTGCACACCCTCAACACGGCCAACAATCTGGATGGTACGTCTGTAAAATATGTTTCAAAGATACTCTTCCCCCGAACTGTTGATTGACCATTACAGAAAGTGGTTGACCAACTCACAAGTATTGTGTTTCCCTCCCAGTTCCGACATTCGCATCCTTCCTGAAGGAGGTGGACTCTCCATACGAGGTGCACGACTACGTCAGGGCCTACCTGGGGGACACTCCCGAGGCCAAAGAGTTTGCCAAGCAGTTCCTGGAACGTCGTGCCAAACAGAACGCCAACCAACAGAAACAGGCCGCGCAGAACCAACAGCAAGTCCTCAAGCAGCAGCAGCAGCAGCAGCAGGTGAGAAAAGCACAACTGGTGCCACAGAAAAAGGCTGTAGGTGTCATTACTTAATTTATTTTACACTACTGTCCCTAGTAATGTTGCACAGTGTACTCATACGGTAAAAAGTACTGTAATGCATGATTTGAGTAAAGACAAGTACTGCAGTTTATCCTGTCCCGGTACTCTGTTTTGTAGTATTACTCTCATTAGGTTTCATGAAATTTGGGAAAAACTTTTTGTATTGTTTGTTCCCCCTTCTCAAAAGAAGAATGGGGTTTTGGTGTAAATTAATTAATATATCCCAAATAACCTTGTATATTTTTGCATTTTAAACCATTTAATTAAAAAAAAAAAAAAAAGCCAATGGGTTGGTATTGGTACTGACATTAAAAGTGTGCTATTGTAGCAATATCAATCCATAGTAATAATATTCTGAATTTGCTGGTGTCCTGGATTCAAGCTTCAGATTATTTTTTTCCTGGAGTTACATCTGAATCCCCATTTGTTTCTTGCCCAGGATTCTGTATGGGGTGGGACAGGATCTTCATCGCTCTACCAGTCCAACCATACGAGCCTCCAGCAGCCACGCTTCGAGACCGTCACCTCAGGGAAGAAGAAGAAAAAACAGAAGATGGTGCGTGCAGACCCCAGCCTTCTAGGTGAGAGCAAACATAAATGAAGGTGGTATTATTATCTTTTTGTGTGCTAAATCTGAAAAATGTATTACTTGTTTTTGTAGTTCATCCTTTTAACATGTTTCTTGTTCTTTTTTTCTCAGGTTTTTCTGTGAATGCGTCGTCTGAGAGATTGAATATGGGCGAGATTGAGACTGTGGAGGACTTTTAAGAGACTGCTGCCAACCAACTCCATTGACTGTCCATTTTGAACAGCAGCCATTTTACCTGTGCCCCTGCCCCCTACTGCCCCCACATCTTTACTTCAGCTTTTTTTTTTTTCATTTAACAAGCATTCTCCAATAGTCATAAATTAATTCCAAACAGTGATCGGAGACGGGGTTTGTTTCCCGTTATTAAAGGAGATTTAATCTGTTGAAGTCCCTTAAGTGAAAGGGACAAGCAAAATTACCAATGAAACATCCAACCAGCCAGGCAACCAACCATCCAACACTTGAACTCCCAAGTTTCTGGAAAAGGCTGCGAGGTGTTGATGTCTGTATGCCATCAGCTGCTCAGTCCCTGTTCATGTCATGTAGAAATTTGCAATAATGACCAATTCCAAATTTGGTCTTCATCCCATGGAGTTTTTTTTAAGTGTGGCTATGGGTGGTGGGGATAATGGGAAAAATTGGAGCGGTTATATCCATTGTTTTTGTTTTATTTATTGAAAGTTTCCTTCCCCCTACACTTAAATTCCCCCTTCTCTTTTCCCTCCCTTTTTTCTGCTGGGTGTTCATGGATTATGATGATGGCAAAGTAGGACCTGAGGATTTGTGCCCACTTATGTCCTGTTTTAAGGACATGTTCGAAAGTTCCAAGTAGTTATCTATTTCTTGTAAAATACTAGGCTGTTTAAAGAATAAACTTTCAATTCTGCATCTGTATTATAATATATGGAAATGATGAACTGCTGGAGTCATACTTTTTTATTGCAGTATGAAATAAAACAGTCTGTTGTGTGGGCTGTTCACACCTCTGTGTCTAAACAATTTGGAGAAACCATGAAAGTGTCAGGATCTTTTGATGCCCATAGATACTTTTAGACACACCACCATGAATCATGTTTTGCAGTGTTCCTACGCAGTATTTGAAACAAAAAAATGAAAATCAATTATGATCATTTCTGAGTGTTAAAGTTGGGGAATTTCACCCAAAGATAGGAAAAGTATGGTTAAAACATGTTCCATCCTTATGCACATAGGACTAGACATCTTATTTAGGTGTTGCTTGACTAACTGCGAACTTTGTGTACAAAGTTATCATGGCCTAGCTGACAGTAGATCAGTTCAACTTTGTTATACTATGCCGGAGCATGATGCATCTTAGAGATGCATCATGGACTTGAACACTAAACAACTGAGGAATTGCAGAATGGAAAACATGGATAAACTCTTTACATCTCATGCCTCCTTTTACCTGATCTACAGTGTGTAGATTTGCTATCAGAATATTTCTCATAGGTTTTATGTCGTGGTAGGCGAGACATGGATCTGTCTGTAGACATTCTTGTGAGCACAATAACTCAAGAACAATACATGATAGAGACTTCATACTTAAACCTCAGGTACTACTATACTATACTACTACTATAGAGAAGACAGAGTTCATATTAATGCCATCCATGCATTATGTGAAAATAAGTATCTTTTCTTAATATACCTTATCGCATATATGGTTATGTTCAATATGTAATACTTGTTATGGCAGGACATAGTGCCTCTTGTTACCCTTTTCCCTCCATGTAGACAGGTAGTAGATAACATTGTCAATCAGAGCAGAAATGATCATGTAGCTTTAACAACTGTATAGTTTCTCTGTTTCACAGCTCTTAATGCTTTTCAGGAACTAAAAATGTGTCCACTTGCCAACATGAATCTCAGAGGTTAGGAGTGGTTTGTAGATACGTCTGTAGAGTAATCATGGAGCAGCACCATAGACCTCCAATAGTACAATTGAGGTTGTCACCAAGCCCAATTAAAAGCCTTTTTTAATGGGAAGGAATTAGTGAGTGAGAGCACCTGGCTGCAAGCCCTCGTGTGGGCAAACATCTGCCCTGCTGAAGTGTCCTTGAGCAAGGCATTGAATCCCTACCAGCTTGGGGGGGGGGGCTGTTCTTTAGCTCCCTACACTCTAACTCTACTGAGCGGCCAATAAAGTATCACCGTGTTTATTTATTACCTCATTCTTGGTTATCTCATGTTTAATATCTCATTGATTGATTTTAAAATCTGGAAGAGTTTGCCATCAGAGGACATTCCTTCTCAACTCAGGTCTTTGATGCATTATGGTGCAGGCGCTTGCAAAGTAAAGGGCGATAGTGTTTAGCAGAAGCCTCCGTGATTTGACCCGACCACGGTCAGTAGCGACAGAATGTTTACTCCGACCCCCCACCCCACCCAAGTTTGTGGTCTGAGGAGTATGGAGTGGGTGGGCCCTGTGATGATGTGCTCACAAAGTCCACACTGTCCAGACAGTTCTCTATGCACCTAGCCCCACCCCTTCTCTCGCCCTACAACTGCCTACCTTCCTCCCTCCTGTACTCTTCTGTACTCTTCTCTTACTCCTCTCCCAGGGTCAGTACTTATCCGAAGCCCATGCTTGACGAGTTCTGGAGACACTCACGCTCATCCCTCCCAGGCATCATGGTTCACAGCAGCACTATCTGCAGATTCCTCCTCCTGGCGCTCCTAGGCCTCTTGGTAGCCACCGTACACACAGGTAGGCCTCTCATTGGGTCTCCTCGCTATGTGTTTGATTTGTGTGGTGTGATGACAAGTTTACGAGTTTCCCTGCTTGTGCTGCACTAATGATGGTTTGTAGAAATGGACAAAGAAACTGGTTCGTAGAAATGAAGACTGAACAGGTCGAAATAGATTATGTTTTGTGTTAGATCTGGCTGTTACCCTCAAAGGGGTCAAGGCTTTGGAAGACAGGAATGAGAGGTTTGTAAAGTGCATGGTTATTAGGCATGATATGAAGGAAATAGGTAGTCAGAAAATAACGAGACAGCAAATCGTTTCAAGAAATTCCGAGTTGCTAAAGAAGTCACCGCCTCTCGTCGCGGTGAAATGAGGCATGAATTTGAATTACTGCTGATCTCCTTTTGTGCCACGAAGTTGTTTTCTTTACTTTGCGGACTTGTAATAGGAAGGTTTACAGTATGCACATGCTTGAAGCTTGAAGTAGATGTATATATGTATTCATACTTTATATATTCATGTTTGGTCCTCTATGTATTAAAGGTGTGTATGTATACGTGTCATTCTCCCCCTCAGTCCCATACACACAGGCCTGGATGTTAGAGTTCTCTCCCCTGGCCTAAATGATGCAGTTGTTGAAGCCAGTGGAAGTTCTGAGAGCTCTGAAAGCTGCTCTTTGACAAACAAGATGACTTGGTCGCTTTCATAATGCCTGATGTTTGCAATCTGTCTCAACCTGAACATTCACCGCATTCTGACTCCAGCAAAGATTGAACTTTGTTGAAGTGTTTCTGTATACTATTCATTTGGATTTAAGTGGTGGAGTTTTGGAGGTAATCAAAAGGTTATTTTTTAACAGGCATGGAGAGATTAATGGAAGTAGCAGTCAAAAGTGCAGACAGATGAAATGGTAGCCTGTTTTTCAAAATGTCAAATGTTCTTCTTGACTTCGTCTGTGACTTTTTCTTTGGTGCAGAACTGTTTACATCACACTTCAATAGGTTCTCGGCATCTGTGTGATTGTGGTTTACAAAGACAGCTGATAATAAACGTGAGATCTCTAGCAACACTCTTTCTTTCTTTCTTTCTTTCTTTCTTACTTTTCTATTTCTTTCTCTATTTCTATATTCTCTGTGACACCTCTCTGACAAGTCGGAGGAAAGGCTTGGGAAATGAGAGGACTGTACAGATTGTTGAGAGTTGGAAACAACCAACACACATGGTAGAGCAGAGGTCAGAGCAAGGGTGAGCGGGTCAGTAGGCACACAGGAACATAAGAGGTTGATGGTGTCCTCCTCGTACAATAGAAACATATAGCCGAGAGCTGTCACCTTTACATTGGACACTAGGCTACTGTGATAGCAACAAGGCTTTGACCTAAATGTCATGTCAGGCCTTCTAACACTGTAGTGCTACGACTTCCCTACATCTGG
>CABFOQ010042275.1:0-10584 GCA_900660455.1 Gephyroberyx darwinii
CAGGGGCTTGTGGAGGGTGGGGCCCAAGCGAGGACGGTAGAGGACGGGGGAAAGTGGTGTAGGTGGCTGGTACCACGATGGCTGTACCGGAGACGTTGGCAAGGAAAGGATACAGAAATCAAGTTCTGTCACGCAAATTGTTTTGTAAGACTATGTGGCTAAAAATGTGTTCCCTGCTCACCCTTTTGGGCCACTTGACGATGGGCTCTCCAGTGTATGACAGCTTGGGGTTATCATCGGAGTGCTCCTTCAGAAGATCCTGGACACAAGTGGAGGAGGAAAGGAATAGAGAGGTAAGTTGGAAGAAGATGAAAGATAATTCAGACTGGTACCAAGACACAAGAGTCAATGGAATAATGACAACGTGCACATTTGTTAAAATTCCAGTGTTTCCAGTCAAGGTTCATGCATTGTGAGATGAACCACCAATCAACAGGGAAATTGGCTGGCACCCACTCTCATGTCCTGGAGCAGGGCTGCGGCATTCCTGATCCCAGCGGGGACACACTTCTTGTGGGCTGGCAGCTCCTCCAGCTTCCCTAGGAGGTTCCAAAGGCCCTCCAGCTCAAAGGGGGTCAGGTTGGGCCGAGGCTTGGAAACTTGAGCTGCCTCCTCTTTGGCCTCTTCATCCTCCTTTAACTTGCTCTCCTTGTTTTCAGTGTCACTGTTGGCTCCATTAGAAGTGCCATCCCTGGCGTGACTGTTGGCTTCAAACTCTTCACGGGTCATGCCTGAGTAGAGGGAGGCAAGGATGAAGAGTTGAAGTTGATGTTAATGACCGACTGGAGTAATGTGAGTGTGTGCATCAGTCCTCACCTATGCCTAGGGAGTATTTCTGGAACTCAGGGGTGAGGTGGGAGGTGTTGGTCATACAGTAGAGGTATCTCTCCAGGACGTACCAGCACATCTCATAGTAGAACGGGTAACGGAACTTCGATGGCACCTGGAGGAAGACGAAGCGTCACATTATGAACCAGAAAAAAATAGCAAACTGGAATAGGTACTGCATATTGTCATTTGGTAAACAAGGAAAATGTTATGTATTTAGGGTTCATGATTATGGTTAAAACTATAATTCTGTTAGATACTGTGATGCGATTATGTATCTTTATGAGTTGAGGAACAAAATTATTCTTTTTGCATCTTATCAACAACTTCACTCTTTTCAGTTACAGGGGGGCATTTTAAATGAAATGTTCTCAAATTAAATGACAATAGCGGACATTAAAACTGCAAACTGCAAAATTTTGCTTGTGTCAGTAATTTATTCACAGGCAATTTTTAGTGGCAGGTCTACAGTCTGCTTTCGAGGTGCTGCTCACCCGTGTGCGATCTTCAATGCTGTAGATGTTGAGTTGCATGGGGATGTTGAAGCTGTGGAGGAAATTTCCCCCAAACACCAGTGTGTCCTCTGGGGTGTACACGGCGTGGATCCAGCCTACAACACAACAGACACAGGATGGTGGTGTTGTGTGGAGATTATAAGGTATATGAGTTTTGACGATGGAATCCTTTTTACGTGTCCACATCATCCAATGCACTGAGCAGACCTCGCCCAATCCTTTTGTGTGTGTTTATATAGTTAACCATACAGCCATGTTGAGCTTCCCTTGTAAGAACATACTTTTCCCACAAGAATAGGAAAAACCAGGTCATTTCTACCTCCTAACGAGAGTTCACGCCATCATGACTTCAAAGCTAAGTTTTGGTGGTTACGATCAAGCAAGGTTTCACCACCTCGCCTTACGAGAAACACTGTCAATAAACAGTTTAGTTGTAAGTCAGGTTAGGGTTTTAGATATGGGGATCGTGAGAGTAAGATGTTTGAAGTTTTGCAGTTCTTGCCTGCAGCAGGATAGAAGAACGATGGTTGTATACATACATAGTTCTGTGCGTGTTGGTGCTTTGTTATACTAGCTTACCTGATGGGATCATGAAGGTGTAGCCCTGCTTGAGCTCTACCCTCTGACAGTCATGACACTTGTCCCCGAGAAAAATGTCTCCCTGCTTCCCTGACAACACCCAGTTCTCATACATCTCCAGGTTCTGGGGGGTGGGTGGGATCAGCCAGAACATCTGCATAGGTCAGGGGTCACATGTATAGTTTAAGGTCAACAAACACATAAAGCAAGGTCCATCACCTGTACTGATCAGAAGTTGAAAAGCAACATGGGGTGTCTGTCCAAGATCAGATTTTACTGATTCCCTAGTGTCAGCATAACTGAAAATACGTGGCGGGCACTCTTAACTACTCAAAATTGTCAAGTGGATCACAATAAGCAGTAAAACTCTACAATCTACCGGGGTGTAAGACCTAGACCGACCTTTCCTCCTCGCAGGATGTGGTACCAAACCGATGTGCCTCCGAAGTCAATGTGGAAATCGGTGAAGCAGCCCTGCACACTCATTAGACAGTACCTGACAGAGGTGGAGGGAAGGACGGACAGAAAGAAATAAACATAAAGAAGAAGCACAATAGAGACAAAGAGGATACATGGTTGTGAATAAAAAATAAGAAAAGGCATAAAGAGGTTTATAAATCAGGAAATCATTTAAACTAAAGCACAGCAAAAGCGATATATTTAGTATTTAATCTACTCACTTCTGTACTTTGGGGTAATGCATGTCTATGATAGCATTGGTGGAGTCTCTCTGTCTTTCCTTGAGATGGCGGGGCCACATGTTGTCCACCCAGTCAATCAGATCTACCTGATAATTTGAAGAGGGAATTGGTAAAATAAGTCTGAAATAGTCTGAACCAGGCCCACAAACTCCATAACATCCTGCAAAAACCTTATGGCCCTAATTTTAAACTGTAACTGACACTGTTGCCTCCATGTACATGTCTCGTTAGCCTGGGAGCAATCCAAGGCACTGAAAATGCATGGGAACATGTCAAAACTGCATGTATGTAAATGGAGATATTAGCCAGCCTTTCTGCATTCCTAAAAATGTCACTTCTTGGACATAAAAAGGTTTCTGCATGTCATTAATGATTTATGGGTATTTGATGCGTGTGATGGTGTGTGTTCTCACCGAAGCTGGCCGTTTGACCAGGTTCTCCAGCCTGGTGTGGCTGAACTCCAAGCTGATGACGTTGTACAGCTTCTCACGTTCAGAGGCCGGCGTCTCATAGTAGCGGCGCCACTGAGCCATAGACATCTCAATGCCCTTCTGGGTGTTCACATCCATCACGTCCACAATGCGCCGGCTGCCTGTGGGAGAAGGGAAGAGGATCAGCAACTAAGCCCACTCGCTGCAACAGATCAATGAGCTCTAAGTCTAAAAGAGAGGCTATTCAAATTTCATGGCAATAGAACAGAAAATGTACCTATAATAAACCAGGATAAAGAAGGGAGATAGAAGTTTTTGTGTCATGTTTTTTTGTTTTGTTTACAGTAAAACCTAGCTAGTGATCCTGTACAGCCCAATGCGTCAAGCACAGCACTAATATTGCCAGCGTTGGGGATTCAAGATCAACTGGAGCTAAACATTCATGCACATATGGTAATACATGGTATTCATAACATGATACCTTACAGTATGTGGATATAAAAGTGAAAGGAATGCTATCATTTACTCTGGAAAAGCACATAACAGGAACTTACCAACAAACAACTTGACATCACTCACGCTGAAATCAGGGTCTGGCATTCTGCAAGAGAGAAGTGATTCCTTGTCATTCATTTTCCATTTATCCTCCAGATACACAGTCAAAGAGGTATATTGGCAATTGCTTTTGAATTGATTTTAAAATAAACTTTGCAAAGTATACTTAAAAACCCAACACAAAACAAAACTGTCAGTGTTCCTTCAAAGAATCATCTATGAATAAACAATAAGGGAGGGAGACTTACTCTATGCCAAGGCCATCTGCCTTCGGAAAGATAATGGGGTCCCTGAGCCCTTCCCTCTGAATGTACTCAAACGTGAAGTCTGGAAACAAGACGCAAAAAGACACAGCCACACAGTTATCAAAACAACAAACTTGCTTTGGCTATATAACATTAAGTTCACGAGAACTGACAGGGATAACACTTATTTCCTATCATTACAGGGTTCAAAACTTGCATCATCAAGCAACAGAGCCCATACAAAGAACAGTGTGTGCTAATTCTATTCGATACCCTTAGGTATTCAGAGGTACTACTTCATTACAAGTATATTAAAAAAATCTCTCCTCCTCAGTTACTAGTTGACATCTGACCTTTGCCCTCCATGTGTTTGATCAGGTCAGATTTAAACCTTTCGCAGTGCAACTTCTCATCCAGGTCAAATGTCCGCTTCCCTTCAATTTCGTCATCGGAGATTCCATCGTCCTGGTAGCGGCGCCGTGTGCCTGTACGCTGGTGACAGGAAGAGATTTCCATAAACTCTAAGAGTCTGAAGTGAACCATATACTTTGTAATAAGCAAGAGGGTGAAGTAGGAAGAAAGAGGATGGAAACAGAGAACTAGAACAACCTGCAGAGAACCTTTTGGGCTGTCTACCATGGCAAATTTCTACCTCCTCTACGCCCCACACCTGAGCACATTGGAGATATTTTGGTATCATGATAAAGGTAGACTATAGCAGCCGATCAGTCAGGCATCAATGTTGGAAGAATCACCAATGCTTACAATTAAGCTTCACCAGTATCATTAAGAATACCCATCACACTACCTTTGGAATGCAACCAGGAAATACCCAGAACCTTCTGCAACATGGCAAATCAAGTGTTATTTGAAATGTCCTCTTTGTACACCTATATCTTTTAAGACATGATTTGTAAGACAATGACAAGAGTTGCCCCTGATTTTTGATCTCATTTGTGAAAAGTATGAATAAGTTAATAATGAGAAAACACAAATGCATTCACCCTAAGAAAGGATGAAACCACAATAAATGATTCCACGCTGACAATGATCAGTCAGCCAGCTACTCAACAGTTCATGTGGGAACCAAACAATACAACTTTACAATAGCAGGGGTTAATCTTCCACACACACTGCCCCCCTTACTCCCCCACTCCCATTCACCCTATGCAATACAGCTTGGCTAGACAGATGGACCAAGCACAACACCCCCCACTCTCAAATCTCCCTACCCCCACCCCTTCAGCACAACTCTGGTATTATCTTTAATCTGATGCTCCTTCCATGAATTATGGCAAATACGGAAACCTAGGAATGTAACTATACAACACAAACAGATTAATTATCATTAAAGAAAATCCATGTTGTGTTTCCAATACAAAGGTATACAAACAATAATGGAAATTAAATAAATTAATGAATAAAAAAATATTGGGTGCTCTTGTTTGTTTTTGTTGTCTTCAACAAATATGTTTACACATACTCTCCAAGGCCCATCAGTAATAGCAGAAAAAGTCCTATTTCACCTACATTTGTCTATTTCTCTATCTCATATACTATACCATCACAATCTCTAAAATGTCGCTGAATAACAAAGACAAAGAAGATTTAGTTATTTTCCTTATTTTTCAATAAGTAAAGGCAGTCAGTGAGGTGAAGCAAGGTCAACACAGATGCTGTCTGGTCTGACAGCGAACTTGAACTTGTCTTGAACCCACACTGGCTTGAGACAGGTTCATTAGTGTGCCAAACGGGTTTACTAAACAACCGAGGTGAAAGGTTGACATTGCACAAAGTGTTGATTTAAAGTGGTCAATTCCATGCTAATCCAATGAATTAGTAGTCCGATAGATTGATTCGTGTGTTATCAAAAGGCTTCACCCCACAACTTTACAGAAAAGCGCAAAACAATATTATGATGAACATAGTCTAGTAACTTAACAGAGAGCTAAGTTACTCACCAGGCGTTTGCTGTAACGTGTATGCGGGTCCTCCATAATCTCTAGTGGAGAAACAAAGTTTCGGAAGTAAGTTAGATAAATTACACAACCCATGAATGTCAAATTTTATCTTGTTTTGGCAGTTTGTCAAATGGAAACACGACCCCCGCCTGTAGAGAAGCTAGCTACATAACCTAGCTGACGTTAGCGAACAGTGTTGTTTAAGCCAGCAAGCTAACGTTAGCAACAACCACACAATGGTTAACATTAACGTTAATTTTGAAGTCTCATCGGTCTGTTAAGACATCTGGCAAGCGTTAATTGAAGCAATTTAATTTTAAGATTAATATTAAGAAATCGATGTTTAGCTTTGCCGGCGTTAGTCAACTATCTGCTAACATAAACTAGCCGAGTTGTTAGCTCTCCTTTCATAATTCGTCAGCGAACGTTAGCGCTAGCTAAAGAAAGCTAGCTGACATTAGCTTCTACGGCAGTTGTTAGACTCTTTACCATACCTCTCTCGGAAGTCCTTCGAGTAGTAGTGGTCAAGGTAACGTTTCCGAACTAAAGTTTATATGGGCTCTCAGTAAAGTTTATCCCCATGATCTGTAATGACGGCTATGTAGATTGTTATGCTTGTTATTGTGCGATAAAGTTAAGGCGATCCGCTTCGAGCCGCCATTTTCAGCTGGTCACAAAACACACACACATACACAAACCAGAAACCAAAGCCCACGACCCACCCCCTACTTACACCACTGGCCAGTAACAGTTGGAATGATTAGCATAGCGGCTCTGTGATTGGATAGAATACATGCTATTTAATAAAGATTAGACTACCTTAAGAAAGAAGTGTGCTTGATTTGTTGTCAGTCTTGTTGGTTAAATGGGTTTCTAGTTTATCTCCTCTACTTCTCACAAAGAAGTGCCCCAATCCTGCTTGTCCTCCACCTAAGAAGCATGAAACGAGCTCACCCTTGTTTAAACCCCACCCCGCACGGTCTTCACTATGGTTTAGGAAGATGGGGGACGAAATTATGTTATGTGTTGGGTGCATTTGTAGATACGATAAAGTTGATAAATTAATACAGCATTCAAAGATGCTTGGAGGGTGTATTGGTGGTTACACGTGATTAATCGAAAATAACAGAGTTGGGACCTGCCATGCTTCCTGCTAGTGCAAAATCAGCAATAAGCAGCTATGTAGAAAAGCTCAAAGACAAGAAGCGAGGCGCACAACACTAATACATCACACATAAATCTTTTATTACATAACAAGCTTTACTGGGCTGACACACAACCAGTGAAGGAGTGACAACCGCTGTCACAGAAAAGACCATCACACAGACCATTACAACCATTTCAGTAGCACAGAGCACACAGACACATCATACACAAGTCACACACAAACAATTTAGAAAGATTATGACAGAAAATAAAGTCCAAGAATATACTTGCCTGGATAAAGATATTCTTGACCGCAGAGCACAACTATATCTATATAGTGGACTTTGCAGCTTAAACAGCACAAATTACATAAACATTTCTAACGTTTATGAATAGTTAGAAAGACATTATTTCCAAGGTAATTATTGAAATTTCTCTTTAAAAAAAACACTTGTAAATATTTCTACAATATGTACCACCAGGAGGCGCCAGTCGCCCCAAATAATTAAATATCACTGCAAAATCAAGAATACATGACACATTTTCAAACACTTCATACAGCAAGAATATATTTTTACAATTCAGACGATCAAGAGGAGAGATTTACTGGACTGACATGGTTAGATTTATTTTTTATTAGTTTTATATAATTACTTTTTAAATAGATTCCAATAACTGCCAGGGGAAAATGATGAACATCCCAGTCAGTCTTATAGCTCTCGGAGAATGACATTTCCCTGGACACAATGCAAAGAGAAAAAAGGACAACATTTGACACTTTTCTGATAATAGTGGATAATGATAGAGCAGTTGCAGGTCTTTGTTTTACCTGTGCTAAAGCTTTATGAGAAGAAGCTGTAGAGATAGGAGAAGCCAACGATTCCAATGATGGCACAGCACAATGTAATCATCATCTTTTTCTGTAGATTTAATAGAGATTGGAAAGAGGATATCAGTGGTTATTGGGATTGGGCTGAGTCTAAACACATACACATTTATGGACTGCTAGGTAATGACAAAGAACATTGTCTTTTTTTGAGGAAATGACTGTGCAAAAGGAGAACAAACGGTCGGAGAGGGAAGGGTGTGTGCGAGCGTGTAAGTGAGAGTAGTTGTGAGGAGAACTTACCTCCTCTTTACTTTGACACCTCTGCACCATTGTCTTGTGGTGTAATGTACTATAAAGCAGTCTTCATTACAGCAAAGACCATACGCTGCAAACAGCTATCATGCCATAAAAACAACTTGGTGCAATCACACAGTGCCACCATGACATGAAATCATCAAAATACTGTAAAATTACGTTACATATTTACCTTCTGTCACTTGCAAAGGGAAACAGGGCAGACGAACACAGGAAACCACTGAGGAAACACTTGCCGACCACTCATTAAAAAACATAAAATCTTTAATTCCTTCATTGAAATCTTTGGCACCATAACTTAAAAAGTACAATTACAAGAGTCTTTAAAACACGACGGCTTCAATTTTCTCGTCCCTCTCTCACTAATGGGTAATGTGGTATGAAGAAGTAGCTGTGAATGGAAGCATTAGATCTGACCAGTTGTGGAAAGCAGCCAAAGAGCAGAGTGCTCGGTGAAAAGACCAATCTGGGGGCCTCTTGCTTGCAAATGCTTTCATAGGCACCCAGAATCAAAGGCACCATTCAAGCTCTCATCTAATAAACATAAAGACTTCCCTCAGTGATGGTGGCTCTATATCGGTTGTAATAGTAACGTCCCAACTCCTAAGCAAGGTCAATACATATTATGATGGATTATCTTGGCCCTTCACTTTATGATATCATTGTAAAATGTCATCCGATGCCGTTGAAGAATCACCCTCCATATGGCTAGTATCTTTATGATGATGTTCAAACCACTGGGTGACTACTTGCGCGTATAGGGGCATTGTTGAGACATTGATGTGATCAGGGAAGAAAGACTTAACGGGATAATTGTGATCACTCAGTTAGTAGTTTGTGAGCTCTAAAACATGCCAGGCACCACAGCCCATACCAATAGAGAGCCACCAGAACCCTTCACTGTGGGAGACTTTAGGTTAGACTTTCCTTCGTGTTGATGTGTGACTTGATGAACAAAACATATCAATACAGGCAAGTGTTATAAATACACACAGACCATTCAGGCACTTGCAGGGAAACAGCTAACTCACTAGTGTTGCTATTGGTCTGTTGGCATTACAAAGTTCTTATTTCTTATCTTTTTACAGTCTATTGACAGAGGAGACAAACATGTAAAAGACAACATGGCTAACATTGTGACAGGCTAGCAAAAAATACAAAACAGATTTTTAGATTTGGTTCCCCAGTGATTGCATGGCTTGGATGAGAGTCTCCAAGCAAGGAATGTGTGTGTACCCCCTAGCCTGTCTTTATCTTTTCCAACTTTGTTCATCTCCACCTCTCCATGTGCATTTAAAATTTAAACGACTGGGCTCTCTAAACTCAAGAATCATAGGTGGGAAGATGAGCACAGCGTTCCTCTAAGGTGTAGAACCCAGAGTTTAGCTAACATGACTATCCAAGCTTACTGAAAGACAGACATATGTCCTGAACAAATCCCAGTACAGTGGACAATAGCTAGCTGTTTATCACAAAATGTGTCAAGGCTCGTAATGGCAAGAAATGATGACAAGGGAGGCGGCATGGTTCTACAAGTAAAGGTTGTCTGACTAAGCTTTAAAATCACGATCCAGAACGATCCTATGACACTGAAATGTTGAACAATGAAATGTTGCGTGATGTTCGCTTGGTGTTATGACCTGGCATTTTTCAATCCCCCCCCCACAATATCAGTGATCAGAGGTGCAATAAGTGCTATACATGGAGTCAACTTTACTCTTGTTTCCTCATTTGCAGCAGAGCATCCACACAACCTCCAAGCCACCTGAGGGAGCCAAGTCACCCCTTGCAGACGGGGAAGACAGTGGTGCATACTGCGATAATGGTCAGAAGTCATTTTTTCATTGGTCAGATGTTCCACCAGACCATTTTCTACTGGTCAGAAGCCCCCATGTGCTGGTGAGATGTACATCTGTGAGGGAGGAATGTTCATGTCCATATGGAGTGATAGATTTCAGTCTTTTTCCTCCATCCTTGGTGGGCCAGCTGATGGAGGGTAGGATGGAGTGATGATGATGAAGATGTTGATGATGGTAGGAGAAGAGGTCCTCCTATAATGTCTGGGTGAGGATGATGATGAGGATGATGACAGCAACCACAGCACAGACTACAGCGATAATGATCATCTTCTACAGAGAGACACAGAGAGAGAGAGAGAACATCAATGTTTGATTGGTTGGGCATATGAGCACTAAGATGTACCCACAAACCAAACACCAACCAAAACTACAGTGCGTAACTAGGTCACTTCTAGGATTGCTGTTTGTTCAGCAGCAAGCAGAGGCAAGTACCAGAGTCAGGGAAAAAAAACACACCCAAATACACACAAACACACCTCATATAAGCCAATAGGAGGGAGAGAACACGTGTGCACACACACACACACACACACACAGACACACACACACACACACGCATTTAAAGATAAATAGTAATAATAAAGAAAAATTAAATTGACTAAATGAACAGTGCTTAACAA
>CABFOQ010042277.1:0-11807 GCA_900660455.1 Gephyroberyx darwinii
GTTAGCATATAGCTAACGGTGCGGCGGAGTTAGGAGAGGTAAATGCTGCTAACCCCTTATTATGGCGAAACGAACGGGCAGTGGCACATCCACTTACCAAGCCAAAGTAAAAAAGAAATGCGGTTCTTTTAAGATGGAATGGCTGTCGGAGTATGTGCAAACAGAAGAACAAGAGGTGAAACTGGGTGAGATTACAGATCACATTCAAAATGTGAATGTTTTAATGTGAACAAAATTTGATCTCTGAAAGGTGTACATGTCTCAATTCTTCCAGAGCAAAACCCTCACCCTGACATACAAAACATACTACATAGCTCATGAAAAACAAGATTTTTGTCTTTTTCAGTGTAAGTGGGCCAAATCACTTAGATTAAAAGTAATGGAATGGAAATAACTGCTGTAATTTGATTCTTTTAATAAGCCATGTAACTTGTTATGATCTCAGGTTTTGGACAGGTGTGATACTGGTGTGGCCACAGTGTGCACGTCTCATGTTGCTCACAGTGGTCCAAGGAATTCTCAGGGAGTTTGTGTGTATGCTCAGACACATGAAAAATTAGGGGGAACATTGGTTATCAGATCAGGTCACTAGGTCCGAGATGAAATTAGAGAATTTGTCTAGAAAACACAAATAGTAAAGTACTACTAAATAGAATGACAAAATTATTTGACTTGGGAAATTCGCAGTTGTAGGATGCAGAATATGGACTTAAAACAATGCAAATGTATTATTGGTGTTGGGATTGAGATTAAGAATAGGGTTAAAGAGGTATCTTTAATCTGCTAATTAATTGAAATTGACAGATGTGTGTGGAAAATGGAGGGACGCAGTCTCAATCTGATATACTGTAATCTCTAACCAGGCGATTGCTTGATTTTAATGTTGTTGGTGCCGACGTGTCCTACAATGTTGCTATATGAAATGTGTAGGGTGTGTGCCTCTTTCATACCCATATGTCTGGTTTTACGGTTCGCCAGCATCTGTAAGTCGGCTTCTATGTCGGTATCTCTAGCCCTGGGAAGACAGAAAACCTCTGCTGGTGTCTCAAGTCTAATTTTACGGGTGATGGAGTCACCGATAAGTAGAATATGAGATTGACGACTGGTCCGGGCAGCAGGGGAGACGGGCCGGCCACAGGGACTACCAAGCAAAGCAAAACGATTGCAGGTTGCAAATCGGGCTGTATAACTGGCACTGGTGAGCCCTCCCAATGCCTGGAGACGGGACAACTTCATCTCCCGCTGCCGATGGGGCTAAACTATCTTGGCTAAAGCAGGAGCAATTGGGCTACTGCTAACCCTAATGGGCCGGCTAGCAGGCCAAATTTCTAAGCTACCTCAGAATGGACAGGTTTTTTTTCATACAGGGTTTCATTACCTGCCCTACTTCATCCTAGCTCACACATGACTTTGTATAAAAGCTCAACCTGCGAGTGATGGATAATATCCAGTGGTCATCACAGCCTCTCGCGGTCAGTATGCACTGCAACTTATGATAGGCAACTTCTAAGAAAGGCTTTGGATTAAAATAGTGAGAATAAAGGTGTGTTAGAGTAGTTTAGTCTGTACACTGCATTGTTTATTTTTTCATCTAGAAGTCAAATTTTCATTTGTGTTCTGGCCGCTGTCTTTTTACCTATCCCTCAGAACCCTGCGGGAAAATCAGCCATGGACATCCCCCCAGGTTTCAGACCGCTACCTTTCAGCCCACCACTACCCCACAGTTGGCCAGATCAGCCCACGTACCCGCAAGTCCATGAGCCTGGACATGGGCCAGCCCTCCCAGGCCAATACTAAGAAACTCCTGGGTATGACCACCAGCCGGAGACAGGCTCTCCACATCCCTTTTATACATATTTACATATTGATCTTTTATTTTGAGGGGGGTTCCTTCTTTAAAAAAAAAAAAACAATGTTAAAAATTCCAAGTTTTGTGGTGTTTGTCTGTTTCCCAGGCACCAGGAAGAGCTTTGACCATCTAATATCGGACTCCAAAGCACCAAAGAGACCAGAGATTGAGTCAGGCATGACCACCCCTCCCAAGATGAGGCGCGTGGCAGAAAACGACTATGACATAGGTGAGACAAAGAGACAGGCTGATGGGTGGATTGATTGGAGTCATTGTCATGTCTTGTTTGATGGATATGATAGTTTGTTTGATTACAGGAAGTTATGCCGTTTATTTGATTACATATTTAATGTCACGCTTGCAGAGACCCAAAGAATTGGAAACTCGCACCTTCGTAAGGTGTCAGTATCGGAGTCCAATGTTCTGTTGGATGAGGAGGTGCTGACTGACCCCAAGATCCAGGCCCTACTGCTCACTGTGTTGGTGAGGAAACACCAGCATACTGCATACTCGTTACAAATGTTTAAATTGATTGAAATATGTTCAAAATTAATATGAAATGATGATGCTTCATTTTATCTCACTGTGCAATGAATGGGTCATTTTCTAAGAGGGCCTTCTCTGGTTTTTCCAGGCCACCCAGGTCAAATATACCACTGATGACTTTGACCAGCGGATTCTGTACGAGTACTTGGCTGAAGCTAGTGTTGTCTTCCCAAAGGTCTTTCCAGTGGTGTAAGTAACCAAGCTAGAGTCTTTCCCTGGGCAAGATGGAACGATGTGCCACAAAAGAGACCCTTTTTAAAAGACCTTTCAGTTCAACTCAGATATTTTAGAGCTGGAATGCTTTGGGCAGTTTTTAGTGTCTGATGTGTTGGCTTTGGAGAGGGAGAGCAACTAGAAAAGAGGCTACTGTTCAAACGAGGACTCCGCCAGTGAATTATTGTTGTAACTTTTGGGTCTAAATATGATGGACTTCCTGTGCATCTGACACAGATATATACCTATGCACACACTCTGTATATAGCTTCCTGTGGTTTCTCAAGCTGCTTTAGTTTCAAGTTTAACTATAAACCGTAAACCAAGTTTAGCTGACCAGTAGACTACAATGTCAAAATGTAAAAATGTATGTGCTTGAAAAGTTTAAATAGATACATCTGTCTCATTTGAGTAGTTGTGCTTCATAGTAATCTCTTCTTCTTCTTATCTTCTTATTCATGCCAACATGAGGAGCGCCATTTATATGAACATTAAAATGAATGTGTTTGTGTGCATGTGTCTCTTTCCCAGCCACAACCTGCTGGACTCCAAGATCAACACTCTGCTGTCCATGTGCCAGGATACCAACCTCCTGAACCCTGTCCATGGCATCGTCCAGAGTGTGGTGTACCACGAGGAGTCACCCCCACAGTACCAGCCCTCCTATTTACAGAGTAATACATGCTCATTTTTACTAAAGCCATACTATACTCATAATCTACATTGTTTTGCATTGCATTGGAATTTCCCAAACTTTCCCACAGCAGTTGAGTTGTGCCTGGAAGTGGGCCTGGTTAGCTCAGTCAGTAGAGCGCCCTGTGCTTTTACCCTATCTTTGTTTTACTCTCTCTCTCTCTCTTTCTCTCTCTCCCTCTCCCTCCCTCTCTCTCTCTCTCTCTCTCTCTCTCTCTCTCTCTCTCTCTCAAAGCTAGTGCAAGTATTTCCTTCTCTGAATCACTTTCTTTTGCCATTTTTTAAGTCCAATTTGTTGCAAACGCAACCACTAATTGATAGTTCAAAGCTAGGTAATTATAAGGTGCTGTCTATTGTTCGCTTATCTGTAAGCTACAGCTAAATGCCTCTTAACCACCCTCCCCACCTCACCCTATGTTACCTCTCCTTCTCCTACTCATCTCTCCCTCTCCTCCCTCCTTCCCTCTCCCTCCCTCCCTCTCTCTTATTTCACAGGCTTTGGTTTTAACGGTCTTTGGAGGTTTGCCGGGCCCTTCTCTAAGGTATGAATCATTACCTCCACCTTTCATATTTCCCTTTTCCCCAGGCAGCTTCGGACGCTGCCACACAGGAGAAATTCAGCCTGCTAAGCAATTACAGTCCAGTCCTGGAACTGGCCTGCCGATTGGTGCAGAGATTGATGAAGCATCTACCTCACACACAGAACGACACACACACACACACACACGACATAAGGAGAGAGGCTAGAGATAACTTGAAGCATACATTACCCTATACAGTTCTGGCCAAGCACATGATCAAACAATATCAATACAAATATAAAAAAAATATCAAAACTGAAAAGTGTCTAAGGCCATGATTATTTGCACCCTTTTCTGATACCTAGGTGCACAGCCTTTGGCAGTGGTGACTGTTTACAATTGTTTCTTGTAACCATCAGTAAGCTTCCTGCTCCTTTATGCTGGCAGTTTCTCCCACTCTTCAATTGCAACCTGCTCCAGTTCTTCAATGTTCGAAGGATTGCTTTGAGCAACTGCAGTTGTCAGCTCTTGCCATAGTTCCCCATAACTGGCCACTCCAGAATAGTCCAAACATTTCTCTTGAACCATTCCTGGGTTCTTTTGGATGTGTGTTTTGGATCATTGTCCTGTTGGAGGACCCATGGCCTTCGATTGACACCCAGCTTTCTGACACTGGTAACACATTTCACTCAAAATGCCTTGGTAATCTTGTGATTTCATCATGCCTTTAATACATTCAAGATGTCCAGTACATGAGGCAACAAAGCACCTCCACAGCATTATGGAACCTCCACCGTACTTGACTGTAGGTAAGGTGTTCTTTTCTTTAAAGGCTTCATTTCGTTGTCTGTAAACAAAGTGCTGATTTGCATTGCCAAGAGGTTTCATGGGTCCACAGAACATCTCCCAGAAGGATTTAGGTTTGTCCAGGTGGGTCTTGGAAAAGATCAATCTTCTTGCGTTTCTTTTTCAGCAGTGGGGTCTTCCATGGCCTCCGACCTTCTTGGTTTAGTGTGCGATGTATGGTACAGGCTGAAACCATTACCAGACATCTTCAGGTGGGCTTTGAGATCTTTGGATGTCATGCGAGGTGTTTTTTCAATGGCTTGCACCAACCTTCGACGACATCTGAGATAAATGTTCCTCTTACCACCACATTATGGCCTTGTGAACGTTTGTGTTTGGTGATATCAGTTCTTCTGACATCCTCAGACAGCTCTTTTCTCTTCACCATTCCCTGACGACCAGGGAAGCAGAACAGACTGTTTTATCACTAGAGTTGTCCCGATACCGATACCAGTATTGGAAATGCCTCCGATACAGCCTAAAATGCTGGATGGGATACCTTTTTTTAACCAGAAACAGAGGTCTCGCTCAAGGAGAAGTCTCGCTCTGAATTCTGAAAGATGAGGTGAGTTGTTGCAGGAAGAGGTTAAACAAAGGTTTCTGGTTAAACAAAGGTCTTTCTCTGTCTGTTATCAGACACATCGAATAACAATCTGAGCCTGTCAGTGGCAAAAACAAGTGGACATACTTTGATCGCATGCAGTTGCCCCTGCGGATTACGTTGCAGCCATAGTAGCCCGTTTCGCAACTGCCGGCTGAGGCGATCTACTGGAGCAATTCCAAAACTTTTTGTACCTATTTTGGGGTATAAATGACGAATATGTACAAATAGAGCCCAGGTTTAAAAATACCGGAATTACCCTTGAACAAACCAGGGGCCTGTCTCACAAAGCAAGATTAGAGGGTTAGTGAGCTAACATGAGATTTTCGGTCTCACAAACGTAATGTCTTGATGTCTACTTAATATTTTGAAATTGTCGGCAGCATTTGTATTTCTTATTTCTTATTTATACAGTTAGAAAGTGCATTAATTCTATCACAAATAAATACTCTCTCAAATAAAGTCTCTACGGTGTGGAGAATTACAGAATCTATTTTCCTATTCACAACTGCAAAATCCAAGCACTAAGACTACAGCTCTACTAAACAGACCCTCGGTGGCTTTCATTGTCACCTTGATTTCTTGCCAAGCATTTTATTGACTGGTTGAGGTGTACCCCCAACACGCATAAACCACTGATTTATAAGGAATCCGCCTTTAGATTCGGGGATAGCGTGACTTTTCCTTTTGACTTTCTGCTATTACTACTTCTCATTTTACAAGCTCTCCAGCTGTGAACGTTGGGGATAGATTGATATATCAGGCTGATGTGAGACAGTTATTAAATTTCAGATCTGGTCAGATCAGTGTCATCCACCTTTGATATGACTGATATGAGGCAGTTTGATTGAGTTATTGTGGAACTGATCAATACTACACTTGTTGTCTATATGAACCCCATAACCTGAATCAAAAAAATATATCTTTATGGGCCTCTAAAAACCATCAGTCAATCAGTCTGACCCTGTTTGTCCTCCCCCCAGCAAACCCAGATCCCCGACTACGCTGAGCTAATCGTCAAGTTCCTGGAGGCGTTGATTGACAGCTACCTGCCGGCGGCGGAGGAGGAGCGAGGGGAGGAGCAGCACCGGACCCCCACCTCACCCTACCCCCCTGCCAGCCAGAGCCAGCTCAGCATCACTGCCAACCTCAACCTATCCAACTCCATGACCTCGTTGGCCACCTCGCAGCACTCGCCAGGTCTCAGTGCACACACGCACACACCTCAGATTTTCCTTCATGAGCTACTTGCACACACTGTGTTCATATCTGTGTGAGAGACACTATTCAGCCTCTAGATGGTAGGAAGGCTCACTACAGAGGAGTCTGTGGTTCAGTCCGTTTTATTCAGCACCTAAACATAAACCAAACACAAAAGAAATTATACACCACCATCATCAGTAGCAATGTTCAAGGGGAACACAGGCCATTTTCAAAATTGTAATATTATTCAGCAGGTAGTCTAGAGACGCTGCCGCCTGCTCATTCTTCATCGAAAATGTGCAGCATAACCACTAGGTGGCCACGTCTTCAAGGTATGAAGCCATAGCCTTCCAGTGGGAGAATGAATGAAGTGCAGAATTGCAATGAAACAAACTGAATGAACTATGAACACTGGAAAATCAAATAACTCATTTGATATTTAAATTATGACAAATTTTATTTAGATCACAAGTTTTGTTGCAATTCTATATGACTTGACTGGTATGGGTAATATATATTATAGTTGGGCAATTGATGAATTCATTTGGGCGGGTGGAAATTCCCTTACTGAGTTTTTGCCAATTTAAATTCCCTTGATTTAGTCATTTAAAAATGTAGCCCGGTGCAAGACACTCCAATGGGGAAGCACACAGAGGGATAAAAGTTGATGTAATTGTAATTGGAGCCAACATTTCCCAGAGCTTTCCTTAGGCTGGCTGGTTTTGTGCTATTGGGCTACCCCTATTGTTTTTGTATTTGTTTGTTATTAGGGGTTGAGGCCCGTAGTACTTAAAACCCTATTGTTTTTGTATTGGTTTATCTTTTTTTTCTTCTTCTCCTCCTTCTGCAGTTTCTCAAATTGTCGTGAGATCATAAAAGATAAAAGACATGAAGTTTGGCAGAATGGTAGATAATGAATGACTTGCAAGGCTTCCTCACAAGAAATATGACCCCAGTCAGGCAGATGGGGACACTAACACAGATGGTCCAATTCAAAAACTGAAAGGCTATAACTCCTATAAGCGTTAGTCCAATTGACACGAAAGTTGGTACACATATGTATCTATCTTTGCTGTACAAATTTGCCTCAAGGACCACCCAAGTCCACTATATTGGACTATTTGCCAGTTTTAAGTTTTTTTTTCCCTTTTTCATTTTTTTTCTACCTTTCCACACCAAAATCAGTAATGGTATATAAACAGGCCTAATTGGTCATCAGCAGAGATGACCAAACATGTCAGCAAAAGTATTTCAAAATTGACAGATAGTGTACTACAAATTCCAAAAATGTGTATCTCCTAATGTGATTGATTGGAATTTCACAAACTTTGGTGGACATGCTCCAGATCCAACTATTAGTCAAAATATGATGTTTGGTTGTGATTGTCCGGTCGGGGCGTGGCCTAGGAGGTATTGGGTGTGACCTATCACTAATTCCTTATAACTCAAGGTGGGTTTGCACAATCATTATGAACCTTAGTATGGATGGTGTACTAATGCTTCATAACAAGTATAGACCCTTGTTAGCCAGATGGGGGCACTATAATTAAAGCTCAAATTTTCCAAAAATTGAAAGGCCATAACTCTTACATTGAGTCCAATTGACATGAATCTTGATACATTTATACAGCTATTTTTGCTCTACAGATTTCCTTAAGGACCATAAAAGTCCCCTGTAGTATGTTTCTTTGCTAAGGCTTTTTCAGTTTTTGACCTATCAACACCAAATTTGGTACACATGCAAAGGGGACGTAGGTACAAAAATGCTATCTAAACGGCGCTTATTAAATAAACAATATGGCTGCCATTGACCAATAAACTTGACAAAGGGAGTGGCCTAACACAAAAACAGTTTTTTCCAGTCATCACAAAACTTCGTACAAATGTTGATCAAGGTACATGAATCATCTGTGCTGCAGCATTTTAAACTCAACCCAGAGGAAGCGCCACAAATGATAGAAATTTAGATCTCAGAATTAGGTGGACCAGATGACATGGCAGTGCTATTAATTTCAAACAACTACACCCCAATGATCCAATCGCCACCAATTGTTTCAAGAACCATCTCTGGACCAAGGTCATTAAAGATTGCCTTTGATAATTTTATATATTAAATAGTTTGGTTGATATCGGCCAATGAATTTGCAAGAGAGTGGAGCTTATCACAAAATGGGTCGTTACTCCATGATAGTTTTTCTGATCATGTGGTAGTAGAGCGGCTCAGGAGGTAGAGCGGGTCGTCCTCTAATTGTAAGATTGGCGGTTCGATCCCTGGCTCCTCCACTTAACGTGTCAAAGTGTCCTTGGGCAAGATACTGAACCCCATATTCCCCCTGAAACTGCGCCTGTGTGTGTATGGTTAGTCTCTCCTGATGTGCAGGTTGGCACCCTACATGGTAGCCCCTGCCATCAGTGTATGAATGTGTGTGAATGGGTGAATGTGAATGTAGTGTAAAGCGCTTTGAGTGGTCGGAAAGACTAGAAAGGCGCTATATAAGTACAGTCCATTTACCATTTAAAGCTATTTACAAGGCTATTCCAAGCTAAGCTATTCCACCAAGTCATTTATAAATTGACCAATAAGGGGGGGCGCTAAAAACGCCACAAGTCAGTATCTAAAAATCTGGTCAACCATGTGATTGAACGATGTGGGAAAACGTACTATTGGCCATCGTTAAACTTACTGTCAGATGGTACATGATAGACATTGGCTCAATGATGGATAATTGTGTGTGCGACTGGCCCAGAGAGGATGACCCCATTCGTCCTAATGGGGGCACTATAGTTAAGAAACATTTTTTTTACTTTTAAGAGGACATAACTCCCACAAGGTATATCCGACTGACACAGGATTTAATATACTTATGGAGATGTATGTGCTCTACAAAGTATTTGTGGAACCAACCTATCTGACGGTTTGATTTTCTGCAATCATGACCTTTTTGAGTGAGGCAACATGTAAACAATGTTATCTTCTTTTTAACTATCACACCATGCAGCACAGGTGCAATGCTTCAAAATATAACAGCTCACAATGCATTGCGTAGTGGAATTATAGGCTATTCTACACATTAGGTCATCAATAAAGCCAGATTGTCAACTATTCCTCATTATTGTTAATCAATTTCTTAAACCAATATCTCATCCCCTCATTAAATATTCGACATAGATTTTTTTCTGTATCTCAAAAATTGAGTCACATTGATGCTAACATTTCTGTTGGGATGAAGTGTAAATTGTTTTTAGAATTTTATCTGGAAAAAAAGGCAAAATGTTTTCACAATATTAAATGTATGTGGAGTAACTTGCATATGCCAAAACCTAAGGCTTTTAAAAGGCTGAACAGATTTTGTTCATCTACATCAATATCTCTTCTTCAAGAGCTTCTCTATCAATTCATCATTCAACATACCTTTCTTTGTAGAAAAGTTATGTCCTTAAAACCAACTAGATTAGACTATAGGTTATCTGTGAATTTTTGATGAAACTATACCGAAACAATGGGAGTGAGTGAGCAGAGGATGATTTTGCTGGCTGCCATTTTGACAAAATAGGTTTTCGATTTTCACTGCCTCCTTTGTTTAAGCGGGTTTCCACAGTAACAGCGGCCAAAGAATTTCTTTAACATTAAGACCACCAGGGACCCTTCGCAAAGTACCAGCTTTTTAAACCGTGCACTCATAGTCATGCTATGGAAGAACGATTCATTGAACCACTTCTCAGCTGGCCCAATCAATTTGTGACCTGCCAATGGCGACAGAGTTTGAGAGAAGAAATGGTTGGTGGTTGGTTGGTGTTGAAGACATGGGAGAGTTATCCGAGAGCCTAAACTGGTTGTGAAATGTGAGATTCTTAATGTCAGTCATTTATGCCTGAAAGATTTAACTCCCTATAACAAAACGTCTTGTAAAACCAAAAACTGTGGGGCCGTGTATATGAGTATGACTTCCATTAGTATACAAACTAGCTCTAAAAAGTCTTTTGCAGAAGACCTCAAACTACCAGCCACCCCTCTCTAAACTATACTATAAACCTCACAGTGGCTACTGGACACCGTCATGGCTGCTTGATTTTGATGTCAGAGCCAGTTTGGAAGAGAAATATTTATGCTCTCTCCTCATTTCATCAAAACTCCCAAAAGGCACTTTGTATCGGGGGATTGAAATGTCACTCGCAATCTAGTAATTTAGCAATTCTGTCCAGATAACAATCTGGGTGTTCCTTTGTCGACCAAACCTTGTTTATACTGTGGGAAACAGCCTAGTCCATTGAACTGGCTGCACAACACCATTTATATATGTTAACCCTTGCCAGGATCTTATCTACAATTAAGTCTAACCAGTTTTTCTTTTCCATTTGGGGCTTTTTTGTTGCTGGCTATGCAATGTAGTAGAATCTACGAGAATCTCAGTGTGCTGACGGAAAGAATTCTACAGTCGATGTGCTCCCTTGAAAGCAAAGAAATTTCCCCCCGGGGGGAAATTACCTACCTACCTACCTACCTTAAATATTCTGTGCAGTCTTCATTTACGTTGCATCTAAACCTTGCCTCAGATTTTCCTTGCCTATTGGTCTAAGTTTTCCTGTGGAAAATAGCCTCTGGATTTTTCTCTGAGCTGGCTACTCCAGTAAACTCGGTGTGAACAGTTGCAATTTATGTAATGTGTATACATTATGTATACATTCACCAAAGTCTTGTCTACAAGTTTGAGTTTTGCCTTTGGGTCTTTCCTGTCTCTCTCTGCTGTTGACTGTCCTCAGTAAAGGCAAAAAAATAATCAAAGATAAAACCACAAAAAAAATCTCCCATCGGTCCTGTCTCTGTCTACTGTCGACTGTAAAATCAAGCAAAAAAGCCCAAAAATCTTTACAACGAAAAAGGCTACCCTTGGCTTCTCCTGCCCTCTTGGTCTGATGGCTGTAGGTGTTATCTGTTATTCCGATACCACATAGTCTGATTATTTGGTCAATGATAAGATATTAAGATGTAGGAAACCAAACTATCAGCTTAGAGGGAAATCTGGTGCTGAATGCTCCCCTGATGTGAAATGATTTGATTTTATATATATATTAAAATAAGTTTTGGTATTTTTCTAGATTGTAACTCATTAAATAAAAGTTGAAAATATATTTAATGAATGTTTAATGAAACCTTTCAACTATATTGAATTATTGGCTAAACAAGAAACTGCTAAACAGTGGTTGGCATTGGTTGTTTACATTTTGATGTCTGTTTGTTTCTGCCGTTTCACTCGGTCTAATGATTCTCTATGGCTCTCTCTTCTTTCCTCTCTCTCTTCCTTGTCTTTCATCCTCCCCTCCCTCATCCCTTTCC
>CABFOQ010042279.1:0-15942 GCA_900660455.1 Gephyroberyx darwinii
GGGACCGGGTCAAGGGAGCATGTGGTAGGGTGGCTAGATGTAACAAGGTGAAGGACCTCGTTTGGGGAGAGGGGAGAAAAATGGGGTAGGGAGGGAGGTGGGGAGGGAAAAGGTGGAGAGGGTGGTAGAGAGGGAGGGGTGGAAGGCAGACAGGTGTGGTTGGTGTGTGGAGCACCAGCTGGGGGGTGAGGGAAGGAGGATCGGATATCGTTAACCTTCTTGTCAAAGAAGTTGGCGAAATCATCAGGGAGGAGGGAGGAGGTGGGAGGAGGGGGTTGGGGTTGGAGGAGGGAAGAGAAAGTTTCAAAGAGTTTTTTAGGGTTGGAAGCAGAAGTTTGAATTTTAGTGCAGAAGAAAACAGCTTTAGCAGAAGATAGAGGAGGAAAAAGTGGAAATGAGAGATTGGAAGTTAAGGTCCTCCAGGAGTTTGCCTTTTCTCCATTTGCACTCAGCCCCTCTCACGCTCCGTCTCTCAGTACGCAATGAGTCCGACAACCAAGGGGCAGGTGGAGGGCTGGAGGTGAGGGGACAGAGATTGTCCAAAGAAGAGGACAGAGTAGAGAGAAGAAGATCAGTGGCAGTATCAGGGGAAAGGAGAAAGAAGAATTCAGGAGTGACAGAGAGGTTGGCAGTGGAACAGTGTCTGGTGAAGATTAGGTCCAGCTGGTTGCCAGCCTTGCAGGTAGCAGGACATGAGGAGAAGGATAGGTCGAAGGAGGATAGGAAAGAAAGAAGAGAGTCAAGCTTCTCAGTCTGGATGTTGAAGTCACCGAGAGGGTGGAGAGGAGGATTTGGTGGTTCACCGTGTCAAACGCTGCAGACAGGTCCGAGAGTATCAGGACAGAGGAGAGAGAGTGCGCTCTAGCGGCCTGGAGCGACTCTGTCACTGCAAGGAGGGCCGTCTCGATCGAGTGACCCACTTTGAACTCAGACTGATGGGGGTCCAAGAGGTTGTTCCGGTGGAGATAGAAAGACAGTTGATTAAAGACAGCACGTTCAAGTGAGCTCCCCATATTTGTTGATTGTACAAATGATGCAGTAACCCCTTGGGGCAATCAGTAAATAAATTAAAATATTTAGAAGTTAAACTCAAAATGGTGAAAAATCTCACTGATGGTTCTGGAGGTAAATTTAAGCAAGAATAGCTGACGTGTTCACTAAAATGTCAAACTTTCAGTGTGAGAGATATGACTTACTAGAATTCATAATTTGGATGTATAATTGTAGTAGTGTTTAATTGTATCAATGCAGTATTAAGATGCATCATTCCCCCAAGTTCTGACAACATCCGACAACACAGAACAGACAGAGACTGATGTGCAATTAATACAATACTGCAATTAATACAATACTGTACATGTGTGGCGTGCTGCAATAATCCCCTGGTACAGATGGTTAATTGATATTCTGAAAGAAATTAAATAAACAGGAGCCTACTCTCCCTGAGGAGGTGCTGGAAGTGAGGGGTCAAATAAGTGGGAGAACAAGCATGTCAATTAGGGAAGACCAGCAGCCATGAAGCTCAGGGTCTGTTACACAGGGACTCTAGAGATGTGGTTGGCTTTGACAATACCCAGGGGGCGCAATAACGTATGGTTTCTGTGAACCTCCTGTGATCTGCTGAAAAAAGGTCAGAATAACTGTTCTTAAAAGAAGGATCATGAGAGTGGAAGTCCCATCATCAGAAAGCTGTTATTAAGTCAGAGAAGAACTCTGTATGTACTCTGTCTGTTTATTTCCCATTCATATGACAGTCATGGCTGTTTCCCAATTACAAGTAGTCCAACAATGTGATAAAAAGCTAAGCTGATTTATAACTCTGGGGTGTGTTGCCTTAGAGGGGCCATATATTTACTAAGATGAAGAGGAGCAGCACTGAAGAAAAAGTCTCCCAGTAACAGGGCTCAAAAGGCGCTTTGTTATACTAACACCAAGTTGAGATATATTTATGAAACATATATAAATAGAAACAAATAGAAAATTGATAAAAACTGAGGTATACTTACATTTACACAACAATTGTGACTGCAATTACCTTGTGATTTTTGTCTGGAAGACTAAGGACATCTTCCTAATTTTTGATTTGACAGAATAAGTACTAATCTCTGACAATGTCATGGCCACAGGAACTTGACTATGACCTGCAACATTATTCAAACTCCCTGCAAATGGAAAGACCTCCTGGACAGACAAGATGCTATATTGGCTATAAATGAGAAATGACAGTTTGATTCAGTTTTTTGTTCATCACTATCACCCAAACTATTGTTCAATACAGAGATCATATGTATTTTACTGTCTGCCAAAAACATCAGGCTAATTTTTCTACACAGAGCAGTTAATAGAAATCGACACAACACGATACACACAAGGTTTACGTTAAGATACAGAGGCGCTTAATCAAACTGCTAGAGGAAGCACTGTCCCAATATCTACTACAAAAGTAAATATTTACTCAGTAATTGAGAATTTCATTGTGATTTTATTTCATTCAACATTGAGCATTGACTCTGATTTTCAGCTGAAAAAAACCTGTATTTAAACAAAACTCAAAGCAGACCTGCACATTTTTGCTCCACTTTTTTTTTTATTGTAGCAAACAATCAACCACGCTGGTGTTCAGATGTGCATATCACTTTGATTTATTTAGTGTGTATTTTCCCCTTTAAGTAAGTTTGGCCATGGTCAGTTTTTCAATGTGGAAGTGAATGTGGTGTGTCCCCTCCATTTCTCTACAGATGGAGAACGTAGTATCACTTATGACAAGGTTTGATTTTTCTGAGCATACATTGTTTTCCATGCCACATAATGTGCAATTGCTCTACTGGTCAGCTCGGTATGGTTTACAGATCATGTAACACAATAAAACAAGAATACATTAAAACGTGTAAGCCAGATGTAGCTAAAATACATTTTATTCTTGCTTCAATTCACAATTATTACAACATTCAGATGCCTAAATATTTTTCCTGACACACACATAGTGTACTATAACGAAATGTAAAGAATTGTTTTACATCAAGGCACAAGACAACCATAGTCATTTAAGGTGTTGTTGGTAGTGTTGACATAGATGTGACTTGGTTTCCAGTCCGATGCACTGTACTGCTGACACAGGTCAAGGGACATGAACACAGATCAGAAGGAGCACTTAGGCTTTAGGTCAAGATGACAAATCCCTTCTCATTCCTGCTTGCAAAGGAAAATATATATCTTCTCCACTGCCCTACCATGATGGTCTTTATTTTTTTCTAGTATTTCTCTGTGTTTAAGTTAGAGCATAGACCAACTATGAATACTGGTAACTGGTAGTCTGTAAACAAGACATCAGTCAAAGTGTGTGACGGATATCTTTTAGATGATGTTCTCTTTTCCAAGTTTTTGTAGGTGGATGATGATGCAGTGTTCACTTGAAGGAGGCACTCTGTGCTGGAAAGGGAAAGAGAGGAGAGAAAACAAAAGGTGGATTAAACTCAGTGTCTTGTGACTTGCAATGGATGGATTCTGTTGTTTTGTGATTGCAACCGAAGTGCCACCAACCAGCACAGTCAAAACTCTATACTATACTATTACCGACAAAAAAACTCAATACTAGACTAAATTACATTTTAAGATGCATACTTTTATAGTGTATTAGAAATTTAAAAAGCATGTTTGGACACAGGAGCAGATAAAGGCGGTCTTTCTTCATATCTAATTGGTAATTGTCAAACTTTTTTTCATTATGGTTTATTTGGCTCTTCAGATAGACCAATAAGATGAGCACCAAAGCTTCTTTAGGTTACCTGACTGCATCTTTCTAGCCAAGTATTTATCTTGGTATGAGGTCATGACAGTTACCTACAAAAGGATAACGCAGATTATTCCATTTATACAGTGTAACTATATACTGATACTGTCACATGTACTTTGACTGCTAGAACTGGGCCGTATAAGGAGGAGGTGCAGCAGACTATTCATGTTTATGATGGTAGCTAAATAGTATCCAGCTAACCAAGTAACTTTGCTAACAAGCTAGCTGCCATGGGCCATAACCCACCACAAAGCCGTTTAATTTATATAGATGAAAATTTAAACCAGCAACAATAACATAAAACATATTTCATCTGTCATCCACTTGTGAATCTTTCAAATAGTTGTCTCTGCTCCAGTGGAAACTAGAGTTTTTTTAAAAAGCTGTTTCTTTTTTGGTATCATCCAAGAGGGGTGACATTCTTTATGGACAGTCCATTGAAGATGTTGCATATAGGATTTCCTCATAAATATATCACAGTGAAAATTGTTTGTTTTGATATATTCTAATGATTGCAAAGACGAATGTTACTGTTACAGCAACAGCAACCCCAGTGATGTGCTCCATGCATTCTTTATATTGAGTTTATATTCAGTTAACATGCTTGAATCCCCACAAAATGCCCTCTGGTTGGTAACACATGAAAAGCAGCGGTGAGGGAAAGTAAAACAGAAAGCCAAAAGCAATTCACAGACATGTAGAACACAGTATCAATGGTTATTATCGAATTATATGTATAAAAATCCCCTACATGGGTTACATTTAATAGAGACCAATTTGAATCTGTAGACGACTACTTTAACTGGATTAGAAGCACCAAAGGCTTCAGATTCAACAAGTGTCTGTGATATTGAGAGCCACTCTTGCGTATTAATGTAACTTACATAAAAGACAAAGTCCACTGAGCCTGTCAATAATACTGATGTGAAAGTAGTGAGTGCTACAATACCATGTATCTGCTCTGGTTCTCACATGGAGCCATGTCGCCTCCGTCTACCGAATGCCTTGGCACCCACATTGGTGGGGACAAAGTTGCTGTTGCCCATTCCCCCTGATCGACTCAGGAAGTCAGCCAGGCGGTGGGTTACACATGTGGCTGTGTTGCACGCCCTCTTCTGTGCTGTCACATTGCTTGTAAGAGGGGAACAGAGAGATCATACAATTTATTAAGATATTCAAGCTCTGTAATCTAGATGAATGATTGTCTTCAATACTGTCTGAAATAATCAACAACAGATTGAATACAAAGAAATTAAACACGGGGAATTGTTAATAATATATAATAATAATAATAATAATAATAATAATAATTTATGCTTACCTTTTACTTATTGCAATTTTATTTTTATGATAATATACATTTTGGAAAACAAATCTTTTAAAACAAATAAGTTTATTGTTGACAAAACATAATCACACTGGAAAGAAAAATAATCTTTTTTTTTATTGCTTTCTTGTGCACTGTATGAAGGAATATAATGACACACCACATGAGAATTGCAAAAGTAATGAAATCCTTACATAATAATATTTTTAATATTTAAACATGATTTCTAAATATTTATTTTTGTCAAAAAAGGAAATTCTAAAAATGGAAAATTAAAGCAAGGACATTGTGATTAACATTCCTCTGAAGTTAGTCAGGCAAACAGGATCCACATGCATCAGCAATCGTATGAATGGGTAGAGCTGGATGGATGAGCGAAGTTAACTAGGAGTGGACACAGAGGAGATAGGCCATAAAATTGGGAGTTAAATTCAATTGAATGAGTTGCCATAGTTTGCATAGTGCCGAGGCAGGCTTCGCTTCTTTCCAGGCGTGCCTGCTCCCACATCTGTGCGGGGATAGGTTTGTAGTTTGTGAATATCCTGGGAGAGTTTGCCTAGCACACAAGTGCTTAGGCTGGTGCAACGCTTGGACATAGGTCTATCCAGACTGTTAGAGAGAGACAAACATGCAGAAACAGGCTTACAGTAACCATGGAATGACGGTACATTTTACTTCTAAAATATCAATGTTCACATGCTCATATGTTTCCAAAATCTCATGCATTTAAAGAAACTTTTTCATTAACATTTTAAAGCCATGCTACCAGATTCAACAGGTATCTGAAGATATTTTTGTCAACCAAATCCTGTAGTTGAATAGTCATGCTTCAATTGTTTGTAAAAATGTCTATCATGCATCTCATTTCTCTTGCATTAGTATACTATATACCATGCTGTCATCAATTACTCTGACTTCTTTGATCAAGTGCATTCTGTTGCAGGCACATTCATAAAAATGAACGAATAACTGCAGGCCATGCATTAAATAATTATGACAAGAGAATAGAATTATATACCTTGTTTCTTATAATAAACTCCAAACTTGCTGTTGTTGAGGGCTTATTAACAAAAGCGTGTTATATTTTGCTAAATTGAAAACAATTAAGTTAATTGTAATTCATCAGTGCCCTCCCTACTAAACCTGAAAATGAAAATGGTAATTATCAGTGTTAAATGATGTCAAGATGAGAGTCATACCTATTTCCTTCGGTTGTTTGTCGCTCTTGCTCCTCTGAGGTTATCTGCATAAACTCCTTGACAATAGCACTCAGTAACTTCCGCGCTTCATAGTTCGTTAGTGTGACTTGGTCTGACATGGACTCCGTACTAGTTCTGAAAATGCACAATCGATTAGATTGATCAGATTGGCTCTGTACCAACATTGGGTGAAAAAAATAGTGTGGCTTGCCCAGATAAATGCCATTGCCTCATCCTTCAGTAAGGGATGCCAGCCAAAGTGAAAACAATCTGATAAAAATTTTTCCTTTTAAAAGCTGACAGGTAGCCAAATTTTATGTCCATATCAGTATTGTGGTAAGACTCGTGACCAAGGTCTCTCTATACAGAATATTAAAAATCCAGCGTAAAATATTGCACACAAGAAATATTTTTTATGATGGATTATTTCCAAATGATTTAAATTGATACATAATGTGGATGACTTGACTTTGGGAAAATTACATTAAATATATTTGATTAGTTACAGTGTGCAGGGAGGTGAAGTGGGCTCAAATGCTACAAATTTCTGAGTAATCACACAATTTGATCTCAAGACAAAATCATTTGTTTTATGCTTTAAGGAATAATGCAGGGAGTCTCACCTGGATGGAGCTGCATGTGAGCTGTACATCTGACAAATAATCAGGGCACAGGCAAGAAGGAGAGTCGAGAGCTTCAGCATGACCATGGTTTCCTACGGAAGACACAACCCATCCAAAACAAGGTCATAACAATGGTTGCAATGAAAAGTTTTGAAATGCAGTTGCAATACCTGTTATATATGCTATGAAACAGACTTCTTCATAAGTCCTGGTATAATTCTTTATAATTCCATTTTTTTTTCATTTCTGTGACTTCTTTTTTTCTTGAACCTCCAAGCAAACATTACTACAGCAAAAGTGAGCAGTCAATTGTGCTCTCTCTGTGTAAGAGCTAGGTATTTAAGCTGCTGAAGTTGCAGATGCAGGAAGAAGAATTATTACTGACACTGGAAGCTCCTGCCAGCAACTAACACAGCAGCTCTGTCCATTAGCAGAATGAGCTGCGGTCTACCATAGATAACGTCATTTATACTTGACGAACCAACTAAGCTGCATCTCCCTGCTGAATCACACTTGAGTTAGTTACCAGTAGCCCACAGAATAGTTAACTAAGAGTATCCAAGGGATTCAATCCACACCTTCTCCAAACACTACGCCATTATATCTGGTGTCCTGAATAATGACAGCATGATTTGTCATCATCAGTCATTTGTAGTTTGTAGAGCAATAGTAAGTATGAGCATTGTCTCTCATCTACTCACCGTAACCTATAGATCTTCTGGTAAAGAAGGATTAAATTATATGTATTCAAGTTCTGGACTCAGTTGTGAATCTGTTGAACACTGTCACAGTACAGGGTGTTATATATATATATACCCCTTGGGTTTCTGTATTAACTGAGGGGGTGCTTGATCATAGACAATTGGCCAATCAAATCTTTTACCTCACTCTGCTATCCAATCAGAATTCCTACATCGCTTACAGCAAGCCTAAGACAGTGCGCAAATGACGTCAATGCTTGGTCACAAAAGTGTTCCATTCACAAAAACCTGCCAATCACTTGAATCAATTGGTATCATAATTTGCAGTGAGGTCATTCATTACACATGGCATAAGTGGAACTATCAGACAATGAAATTAGCCAAACATTTCCATGAAAATCTCACTGATACTCACAATGTCTCATATTCATTAGGAATCAGATTTGCAGGCAGAGCCATCTACTGTACATTCACTAATATTACAGGATCTATGATTATGATGGTCACAAAATGTGATTAGAGCTCATCTTTGTTATGAAAGTATTATATAGAGAAATCCAAATATCCTATTGTAATGAAATGTTCTGTAATTTTTAAGTGATTCAGATAACTTAAAAATAGTTCATCAAAATGTGACTTAGCAACATTTTATCAAAAATGAGGGGGTGGGTTCTCTGGATGTACAATACATGCCTTCATGCACATACACCCAGACAAAATAACCACAAGAAAAGACGCTTTAACTTTGAATTAACTAAAGACAGTTAGGCACAAGTGAGTCATATTACACTAAATTGAACACCATTTAGCAGTATGTGTCAGCTTTAAAAGATCACTTTTATATTTGATTTTTTAAAGCAGCATAGTGAAGTGTTCACAAAATTATGGCCTCAAAATTTACCACAGAAATGAATCAACCCCTCTGTGACCCAGTCTCAACAAATGCTTCACAAAGGTGCTATTTATAGCAGGGCTGCCATACCGAAACGACTTGTACCTAAGGCCAACCTACATACTGTACATATAACCTGGTGTAAGGATCACAAAACCTTGACCCTGATCAGTGAAAACGAAAACATTTCCTTCTCCTGGATTGGTTTATGTTTTGAGAAAGCCAAAGGCTACCTTCCATCCACAAGATCTGTTAAACATTGTGGTGGTCATTAGGTCCGATGGTTGCCTTGCATGGCCTTATAAAGGCCATATGTGATTTTACAGGACCAGGTGCACCCTGTTCTTCCCATATTCCAAGAAGATAATGCCCCCATACACATTGGTAAACAATTTCAAGAGTGGCCTCGTGAACACCACGATGACGTCAAAGGCCTCACACCTCGTTTCTGGAGTGCAAAGTACCTCCTCCATCCCTCAAAGAACCAGAGGCTTTCCTTCTGGAAGAACAGTCCATTATCCCACAACACGCAGTCCAAGACTTGTATGACAGCACTCCCACGAGGAGGGAAGCTCTTTCTAAAGGCAAAGGGTGGCCCTACTCCTTGTTAGGTTAAATATTCATATATTGTTAGGTGTTTCAGTGTATTTTGTCCACCCCTATGTGTGAATTATGAAAATGATATAGTCAATCACTGTAGTGTATTGTATTTCCTGTCCCTAGAAGCCATTCCTTAATTGAGCATAGCATCTCAAAGCCAATTAGTGTGCTGTTGGTCTCAGGCCATCTTCTAATTCCCCTTACTTAACAATATTGGATGATGTATCGTAAAGCATCCCGCCTCCCAGTTTTCTTTTGCGTCACAAGGAAACTCATTAATATGGATGAGCCTTTTAGTACTATTGAGCAGAACTGCGGGCCCGGTGACTGAGCCTCTAAATCAGTTTCAGACAGTTTCCGACAGCACATGGAACTGTCGGAAATTACACTTGCAGGCCAAACATGTGGCATGGTGCACTGTACTGAATAAGAAAAATATTGTACCCCTTTACTTCCCAAGTCACTTATTTTTGGTAACATTTTTTGATGATTAAAGTACCAGGAATTTGTCAGGAATGTATCTGTAAAACACAGTCACAACAGTACCCCCTATCACAGATCCTCCACAAATAGTTCACCAATACTTTATGGCTGGAAATAAGAGAATTAAGTCTTTATTTAATGCAGGCATGAAGCACTTTATTTTAAATACTAATGTGTACAATCCTAAGGAACAAAGCTAGACACATGAGAATGAGAGATTGACACAGTGACAGTATACAGGGTGATTTTACAGGGATATGAGCCTATTTACATTTTTATAATGGCTAACTCAGCAGTGATGCAGTATCAGCTGAGTCAAGAGAATACATCATCTCCAAAAAGTAGGACAGTGTTGTTCTTGGCTGAGATTCTGGCAACAATCCCATCCACCCTGAAGAGAATTTACCTTCTACCTTCTAGTATACATGTGAACAGGTAGCAAGGGTTTATAATCAGTTGGCATGCCCACGTGCTGCAATGATCCGTATGTTTGTGCACAAGGAAAGTTGGCATTGGAACAAATAATTGAATCCGCAGTTATTTGCAGGGCGGGATGTGCATCAATCTTCCACAGGTTTTTTCCCCTTTTTGGGGGGTTAGCAAGGTACTATAAGTGATTTGTACCAGTCTTGTACAAACTGACCAACCCCTTTGAATGACCTCACTCAAAAGGATGCCTCAAGCTATGTCCACATTAAGCCGGGTAAATTTGAAAACTTGAAGACTTTCGAAGGAGGTATGCGTTTTTGGTGGTCTAGTGTGGACGGCGAGCTCTGAACAGCGTTTTCGGGTCTAGTGTTTTCGAAAATTAGAGTGTGGACGCACTCTCAGAAACAGTCCAGTACCAGCTAGCTTTTGAGACTATTAATAAAGCCTGTGGCAAGGGGATCTGTTGTTAGCTGAATGGCTTCCCTAGTAACTGAAAAAGAGCAGTCTGAAATGGCTATTTACAGACTACTGGATTCTGTCCACAAAGGGGAAGAAGTAGAACTGGGCCCAGCACTGGTGATGGCAATCCAGAAGGCTATCTCCAGTGTCCTTCCTTCTATATATTCATCAGGTTTCACAGTGACCTTTCCTAACCTGCATCTGCAGTATGTTTTAAAAGGAACATTAAATGCACTTAAAGCTTGTGGAATTGTGAACATGGGGTGAAGTATCCATTAGCAAAGGGACATCCACTCCACCCGCTGGTTCCATTAGAAAGCTAACATGACCTAAGAAGATTTGAACACCTGGAGCCAATAGTTGCAGAGGGATTACTATGCCTCTTGGTGTGCCTGCAAGTGTCATTATATTGTTGGAGAAAAGAGGGTCTGGACAGCATTAGGGAGCTTGGTTACCTTATGTTATATCCTTGTCCTTACCTGTTGCAATGTCCTCTGCTGAGTATAATATTAAACTATTAAACTATAAAAGACTTGATTTTCTTTGAAACTGTGCAGCAATAACTGTAGTAATGTTTAACTAAGCAATCAATATATTTGAAATTACTTTGATTTAATGGCAGATTAGGAAAAAGTGTGACAACATAGAAAAAGAGAAAAGGCTGGATTTTTAACCCACACAGGCACAAGTACATGGTACATGTGTTTGAGAGACTTAACCACCTGGACACATGTTTGGATAAAACCTTCCCACTAACAAGATTATACAACAGCGAGAACATGTTTATTTTATTATATCTGACTGATGTGTTTAATGCTTCCAGAATAGCTTTTCTAGCAGGAAGCAGAGAAGTCATTTGCAAGAATGTCCTCATTAGGTAGCCATAACAAATTGATTGGGGGAGGTCTGTAGAGGTCGTTTGAGGCACTAAAAAAAAGCCTACCAGCTGTTTCAGCAGGAAGGAATCGCTGGATAAACAACTTCATGTCTAATGAGGAGCCAGTAGTGGCTAACTGATCACACAGCAAGGTGGTACAGAATGCTTGAACAAAAATGCAGTTTGCAAATAGTTTAGAATTGGATTTATGAGATAATGATAGCAACAGTTGGTTTCAGGCTTCTATTAAGACGAACAAAGACCATCATGAACATACACCATACAGCCATTGTATATTGTCTTTCATCAAATCCCTGAGGGTCCCCACCCCACCCCTCACCCTGTGTGGCTCCCCTGTCAGCACTCTGGAGTCATTCAGATTCCTGGGCACCACCATAACCCAGGACCTCAAGTGGGAGCAGAACATCAGCTCCATCACCAAGAAGGCCCAGCAGAGGATGTACTTCCTGCGGTACAACCTGCCACAGATAATGATAGTCCAGTTCTCCATAGCCATCATTGAGTCCATCCTCACCGTATCTATCACCGTCTGGTTTGCAGGTGCCACTGCCAGGGACAAAGCCAGACTGCAGCTCATCATCTGGTCAGCAGAGAAGATCGGCTGTGACCTACCGCCACTTCAGGTCCTGTACGCCTCTAGGATCAGGAAGCAGGCTGGAAGGATCATGGCTGACCCTTCTCACCCTAGACGAACCTCTCCCCTCTGGCAGGAGGCTGCAGTCTGTCAAGACCAAAACCTCCCGGCACTTGAACAGCTTCTTCCCCATGGCAGTGGGGCTCACAAACAAAGCCCCCTGACCTCCCATCCCCCCCAGACACACACACGCTTAATTATTTATTTATTTCATTGTATATATGTATATATTGTTTGATTGTTTGAATTTCTTTGATGTGCCTGTCTGTTTTTTAATGCGAAAATGTCACCGAGTCAAATTCCTTGTTTGTGCGAATGTACTTGGCCAATAAATTTGGTTCTGATTCTGATTCTGATTTTGATCTACGGCACTGAATCACAGCCGTTATGATATTCAGTATAACAGCACTCCCTCTAGTGTGATGTTGCTTAAATGATTCTAAGCAGAACCTTTCTTAGAGGGGTCTAGATAAAACCATTAGAAGATAAAAGGGTTCTAGGTAGAACCCTTCATAGACAGTTTGAGGTAGAACCATTAGAACATAAAATGGTTCTAGTTACAACCCTACAGCACTCTCTGGCTGGGCAGTGTCCTTTGCCTGTAGCTTCACTCCTCTGTGGGCACGCAACCCCTCCTGTGTCCTACCTCCATTCAAAACATTGCAAACTGCCAGTGCTAGCATACAAACTATAAGCTCTGCCTTCGTGAATAACTTGGAAATTAACCTCCAAGGTCTTGGAAGACGAGTCGAGAAACATTAAGGCCTGCCGCCTAACATGTTTTAGTTCTTCCTAGTGAAATCTCCCCAAATCCGCTCGCAAACTTTCCAAACCAGGAGAGTTTGCGCTGTATTGCTTCACCGGAAATAAAAGGTGGGACATTGGACACTATAACTCTCGCAGCCACTGAGTGTCTGGAACATGAATTCCATTCACAAACACGTCACTCTCAACCAAATGGTGTACAAACCTTTCCTGTTTCATGAAGACCACCATTGTAGTCGCCGATCCAATCAATCGTTGATCCACCTGCTCCCCTACCGCTAGCAAAACGTCCTCCACTGTCACTCCAGGCCCTGGCACACACCTCCATGGTGTGTCCATGGTGGAGTGTGAGGGGAGTTTTGACTTTATTCTGTTGGTTGTTCTGTCTTGACCTTTTCCTGTGGGCTTATGGTAGGTCAGTTCATACCACTACCTCAGGCTTTCAGTATGTGCCTCATCTATAATTCATCTATAATACAATGTTTTTACACATTTCTTTTAACTAAAGTTCTATTCATTTTATAGACAAACTTTCAAATAATTATAGGACCCACTGATGGCAGATGGCCAGACATTCCTGAGGGGTTTCCTATGGTGGCCCTGAGAGCTCAACACTCTGCAACTTAAGAAAACACATACAGTAGACAAAACACAAACAAATTAAGAAAACATTTTTATCAATTTGACAACACACAACACATTACAGACAACACAACACATAAACACAACACAACACATTACAGACAACACAACACATTAAGACAACACAACACATTAAGACAACACAACACAACACAATAGATAATAATAATAATAACAATAATAATAATAATAGTGTTTGTATATCTCAGTGAGCACTGTTGGATCAATAATTGGGAAGTGTAACACACCACCCAGGCACTGCCCAGAAATGTGCTCAAAACCTAGTGTTCAAGCACGAAGTAGACTTGTGAGGGAAGCCACAGAGAGGCCAACAATCACTTTCAAGGAGCTACAGAGTTCAGTGGCTGATAGTGGAGTAAAGGTGCACCAGTTCAATATCAAGAGCCCTGCATAAAACTGGCCTGAGTGGCAAGAAAGAAGCCATTATTAAAAAAGAAGCAAATGTGGTTAAAGGTTTTGTGGTCAGATGAGACCAAGATAGAGATTTTTGGCCAAAATTCAAATCGCTATGTGTGACGCAAACCTAACACTGCCCACGCCTCATGAAACACCATCTCTACAGTGAAGTATGGTGGTGGCAGCATCATGCTGTGGGGATGCTTTTCATCAGCAGGCACTGCAAAAAATCATTCCCAAAACAGTGTGAAAACTGTTTGGGAGAGCATATTTACCCTAAAATACTTAAAGCTGTTATTGCAGCAAAAAGTGGCTGTACAAAATATTAATGTGTGGGGTTTGAATACTTGCATTGAATTTACTTGAATTTATGCAAACAGCATAAATAAACAGCTGATTGGAAAAAATGTGTATCATTTGTAATCCAGAAAAAAAATCTTTCAAGGGGTCCGAATACTTTTGCAAGGCAGTGTATGTGTATGTACAGTGTATGTGTGTGTATATGTGTGTGCATATATATATTCATGTGTGTATATGTATGTTTGTATGTATATGTATGTGTGTATGTATATAGTACTATTATTTCTAGTATTGATGTCTGTTTAATATTTAAATGGTGCAATAGGGGTAGGGAAATGTTGAATGAATTGTGTTTGTAATATCTGAAAATGGAAATAAAAAGACTGAACAAAAAACAAGAAATAAAACATTGTATTATTCATGAGCCTTTTACATATTGATTTAAGCAGGATGAAATGTTATTCGGGGGAACTTGGATGAATGTGCACGTGACATTTCTCTGAGTGGAGTGCAAGACAACTGAGGAATCGCGTTCTGCTTTTTTTCTGGGACTTGATAGACAACTGAGCTTTTATTCAGTAACAGTGAGGAAAAATCTAACCTAACCCCTCTGGATATCTGATGGAGACGTGATGCTGGTTCTGGCAGGGGAGGTGGTGGTGCGTTAATCTGATGCCACTAGGCAGCTGGAATGACAAACACACGGAAGCAGCTGGGGAGGTAAAAGTAGCGAGACATGGTTTGTGATTGGTTCCCGAAGAGGGTGTGAGATGAGGAGAAAGGAACATGGGCTATGGTGGAATTATAAATGAAAGAACAAGAGAGGTAGCCTTCCTGATTGAACTTGTGCTAGGCTCTATTTAAAATGACATGCAGGCAGTGAACCAAAAATAACTACAAAGCTTCATAAATACTGCAATAGTTCTGCATTACCAGATATGTAGAGAGACTATATGGCTCCATTTTTTTTCTTTTTATGTGCAGAAGTTGTAAAGGCATTTTGGTGATATTCTACAAAAGCCATCGTGTTCTAATCAAATACTACTACTATTTTTGGATTAAGCTAGCTCCGATTAAGGACCGTTTCAGCTGTCACATTTACATACAGGGTTCTGATGTTATAGGCTTGACAGACAGCATGTTTTATATAACACAGGCGTTTTTTCAGTGCATTGTTATGGAAAATAATAATGTAAGTGTGCTTATAACAATGAAAGTGTGCTTATAATATGCTTAAAGTATAAACTGCAATAAAATGTATGCATAAGTATAGTCACAGCCAGTGGAAAACTGCTGAGCTGAGAGGAGTATATGTTTCCTCTTCTTCCATGATTATTAGCAGAAGGTTTATTACAACTGTTGCATTATTATGAAAGACGGTTTTGTTGGAAATGTGGAGGACATAAGCAGTTCCTGGGAGCCAAGGATGAGTCGTAGATATCTTCATACAGAAGTGGACTGGTCAAGGCCACATTTCTGACTTCCTTAAAAGGCCTCACTAGCTGGTTCTACTATACTTAGCACACGTTACATGTTTGTCACAGGTTACAACATAGTATCAATACAAGCAGACACAAAATAATAACCAATACGTGATAAATGATAAATTCTAGCACTCTGCACGAATTTACTTTCACATATATTGCAAAAATGTGCTTTCTGTATATGTTTCATTAGATATGAATGTCACAACCTGTGGCAGATGATGTATCTTACTCCCTCATATATTCTCTTGGTTATTCAAGGCACACAGAATGTGCTATGAAGACTTTTGGTTTAC
>CABFOQ010042283.1:0-14890 GCA_900660455.1 Gephyroberyx darwinii
CTGCCTCTGAAAATTTGTTGTATTACTAAAACTCCTGTTGGCAAAGCACACCACGCATAAGGATACATGAGGATTTTTTAAAATGTTTTATGAACCGCTTTAGGACTCTTATGTGTGTTGACGTCATTTGCTTAAATTTCATTTCATACGGACAAAAATAAGATAAGATAAGATCCATTTATTACATTTTGGGTGCACGCATGCACTAACACACAACACAACACATGCAGGGGGGAACACACATGCAGGTAGGGTGTCCGAAATGAACTCTTGTTCTGCATTTAACCCATCCCAGCCGACCGTCCTCCGGGGGCAGCCAGGAGCAGTGGGCAGCCCTCTTTCGTAGGCGCCCGGGGACCAACTCTGTTCTTGTCTCCTCGTCGTGGTCAGGACAGGATGTTGCATGTTTTTAGATGGGGTTCTTATTGTAGGAGGAGACCCATGTGAACACGGGGAGAACATGCAAACTCCACACAGAAAGGCCCGGGAGATAACCCACCTGGGCACCCCAGAGTCAACAGCGCCCCAGGCGGGAATCGAACCCAGGACCTTCTTGCTGTGAGGCAACAGTGCAAGCACTGCGCCACCGTGCCACCGTGCCACGTTTGCTATGTGCATTGCTATGTGCATTCGTGTGCGTATCTTTTGAATGCGTGCGTCTGGGCACTTCCCATGCAGATATCACTTTACATGCAGATTGTTCACTCTGTGAGTAATTCTCATGTCTATCTAATGGGGGTGGATGAAATGAGCAGCATGCAGAGTAGCGGCGCCCACCAAGAATGAGCCAAGTCGAGTCGAGCAGAGAGTCAGGCACATTGCTGTTTCATCACCACCCACATTGTGGCAATGTCAAACCTTGAGGCCACCGCCAATCCTCCTAGTTCTGTTCCTTATTAGGGAGCCAGCCAGCCAGGAACTGGGGAGGGAGGGAGTGGAAGAACAAGGAGAGGAGGAGGCCTGGGTCCTCTCTTGGAAAGGGGAGAAGGAGAGAGAGGTGAGGAGGAAGCGTGGAACAGCTGTTGTTCCTCTACTCTGACAGTTGACACAATGTTGGCAGAAGTAAAAAGGATCTCCTAGATCTGTCCTATGACTCAACTCTGCTGCTAAGATAATCTTTTTTTTTAAAGTCTATTCTGACAAAGTAGAAATACGTATGGAGCTGCTTTGCTCCAGGTACTTTTTCATTGACTGAGAATTAGATTATTTTGAGCAAGGACCTGAGGCCACCCCACGGTACACGGCTCTGATTCTCAGTTCACAAAGTTTTCTCATTCGCCTGTCTGATTCTTGGCTCTCTACTGTTTGACATAACATGGATTTTGTCATATTTTATGACTGGGAATCAGCAACAAAGGTCACTCAACAATATAGTGCTCACAATTTCCTTTGGAATTTGTGAAACTGCATTGTGGCGTTTGACAAAAAGTATTTTTTCATAACAGCAGCCCAATATCAAACAACTGAGGAGATCCATTACAACTGTGTCATTTAATCCTTGGGGACCTTATAAACTGCTATGCAGAGCTTGACACAGTCACAGATTTAGGAAGCTAAATTGCAGGGACTGGATTTTTCAAACAGAGCAAAAAACCTGTGTAAAATTTTAAATTGAATTCCTTTACATTTACATTTACACAGAGTATTTTGCTCTAGCTTGTAGTATAAGACCGGGTTTTGCCCTTTTTTTTGACAATCTCACTGCATCCACCGACCCAGCCACAATCAATCAAGACCACGATAATGCAGCAGTCACAGAGCTGCGAGCAGCCCATTTTTATGACATATGCTTGTGCAAGTGTGGCTATTGTCATGTGAGGGGAATGCTGTCAACAGAGTGATATGACTTATCACTAAGTGGCACCGATTTTCTCAAACTTCAAATGAAGAAGACACAGTTCGAGCCAGAGGCCTTAAGTTTTTCTTGTGGAAACCAACAGAGTCTGTTATGTAGATAAGGACAACTCACTTTCGATTTTTATCTTCAAGAATGGAATCCATTTCAGATGGTTCCTTTGGTCCAAGTAAACAGAACAGCATCTACACGGACTGCCTATTCAGTTTCCCACAGTCTCCCAACCAGTCCTCTGGGACTCCCTTCCTAGAGAGAAAAGGCGGGAGAGGACATTCATTCAACAGCCGGTTCAATTAAGACGGTATACTTTGCAATCACTGTCCAGGAAGTAGTGACATTGGGAGGGGGAAATCACAGGAGAGGACATGCAGAAGTGAATGACACACAAAGTGGCTGTTTTCCACACTGACTTTAACACTTTGAATGACAGATATTGAACAGCTTGTTGAAAATGATCACTGTCCATCTGTCCACTGTCCACTTCTGTCTGCTCTGACTAGAGTGTATTGTCAATTTTCCTTTTAGCTTCCATATTTTGACACACAAAATGGAGGTTTTTGTGACCAGTACCAGCCAATCACTAATTGCTGGTAATCAGGTGGCTTGAGCACAGACAGTAATCTGGCCACAGAGCCCTTGATGAAGACTTTCTCTCAATGTGATTATGAAAACAGGCTGGGAAGGCTGTTGGGGCTAATCAGGATTACAATTTGTCTGTGTAATTATACACTATGTACAGGGAATGCAGGACATTATCCCAATGCCCCTCAGGTTCTTGATCTCTGCAATGGCAGAAGAAGAAGAGCAGAACACTAGAGAAAGGTGGATAGTCTCCAACAGTAATCACTTGGGTCCAACTGGAAATGGAATGAACAATATACTGTTTTCTGGGTTACAGGAACTCGGAGCAGGAACAATGTCATTTCCTGGTGCCCCCCAACGCCTCTCCTAGAGCTGGCATCTAATTGGATAATCCTTGTAGTGTAGAGAAATACTTCCCAGCTCGGCCACTGGCCTCTGGCACAGGGGTTTATGCCTGGGCCACACTCTTAAATGTTGCTGACAGGTCCCTGGGATGGTTAGCTGTAGTTTGCTGGATCTGATTAAGTCAGTTCTTCTCAGGTATCAGTTTTAATATAAGCAGTCCTCTCGGGGAGAGGGATTGGCGATATCTTGTCTTCAGGCACAAAAATATCTTAGCTTGCTGTTCGTTGAGATAAAATGAAATAGGTAGAGGAGGGGCTGCTTTCAGAGAGTCAAGGCTGGAGAGTCAAGGTGGGCTGGTGTCTTCTGCACCTCGGGTGCAGTTTTCAGAAGGGATTAAGTCCTGTCAACTGTGTGGAGGCATATCCACTGATAAAATCTTTGCCTCTCTCTCTGGCTGCTATGATTAAAATCTGAAAATCTAAAAACAGAGTAATTTGCAAATACATTGTAATAGGGTTATTTCTGCACTAACAGTTGTTTAGAGGAAAATCAAGGGCAGGAAAGCAACTATTTGAAGCGAGATGTAGCAAACAAACCAGTAGCTACCATACTGCATACACAATCCCATATGTATTTTCTTTTGCCCATTTAAACCAAACCATTTATTGTGCATGATTTCATTAATCCTGTTTCCAGTTATGTTTACACAGCTCCCCTTCTAAGGCTAAACTGCTTGTTCATACATAGACAACATCTATGTCAGTAGTGTAGTCACGTTTATGCACAGTTTCTAATTGCCATGAAAATACATAGAAAGCTGCAGCCATGGTATATATTCAGAAATATATCCTCTTCCTCAACTACCACTAGCCCACTTGTGTATGTACAACGTGTCCATGGCTGCCTATTTTTGATATGTGAAAGGAGAGCAGACAGGGGAAAAGCATTGTCAGGAAAACAAAGTGGGATGATGTAGAGGTAAATGAGGAGATGGATAGACTACTGAGCAGAGGTGGGTATCCTGTGATCCCGCCATCCCATTTCAACAGCAATTAACTTGATAGTTGAATACGATGTACTCTGTAGGCCTGCTTGTTCCCTCAACTACACCACTTTGCAATCACTGTCCAGGAAGTAGCGATAATGGTTTCCAACTTCTTCTTGGAAAACATATCTGGAGAAGGCAGAGCATACAATCTCTCGGCTGCCAGTAAAAGGCTTCCAGGAAATTATGAACTTATCTGTAAACATGGCATCTCAGTTGAATTTACAATCAACTTGACTATTTTTAAAATGTCTGATCCCTTCTGTGAGGAAAAGAGTAGCAAAAATTTGATCACTCATGCAGTGTTAAAATGTATTTTTAGTCTAGAAAACACATTTTCAGGCTTCTGCTGCACTCTTAATGAAAGAATCATTGATTGACTAATCATATCATTTTAGAGATCCATGCTGTGTACATTGGCCTTTCCTCCTGGCCCGTGGAGCTGCATTTGTTGAGGCTTGTTATCTATCTATCTGTATATGCTCTCATTTTAACACTAATTTAAAATGATTTTGGACATGTCGGCTCTATGCAAAGAGGCTGTTCATGGGAAGAAGATGTCTACTGGGTGACTGGAAAAACAATGTAGTACTGTTTTAGCCTCTAGTCTTAGGTATTTCTCTAAAGGTTTCTTTTTATTTATTTTGTTCCTTTTCCCTTCCTGGAGATGTGAAGTGCTGATTTTATTGTTTGTTTGGAAGATTGGAGGCTGGAGAGACAGGCGTCCTATTAGATGTGTTGTTGGCTCTCTGTGTTGTGTTGTACAGCAGCTCTCACAGTGGTGGCCTGGCATCAGGTGCAATATGGCTCAGTAGCACTTTGAGGAGGTATTGGTGTCTAGCCACAAAATACTGTATCTGCTGGGAAGTAGCTAAAGTGCCAGCAGTACACAGACATTGCGAGACCGTTATTATACTTGGCCACAAAGACACGCAACCTATGCTCTGTGTTATTTCCTTGTGCAATGGTGTGTGTTTGTGTGTGTAAAGGTGTGTGTGTGTGCGTGCGTGTTTGTGCATGTGCCAGTCCTGTTTCAGTGTGGCAGCGTATTTGATTTTAGTATTTTTTCACCTCAGTGGCTGGCAATTTAAAAGCACCAAATGGAATATTTCAGAGCCCTTTTCCAAATTGCAGTGACACTCTCATGAGGTAATAGTCATTCACTAGAAAGCCTCTTTTCTGTTTCTGTTGTATGGAGCCCATTTCCCTTTCATCAAGCATGCAGACAGGCATAGTGAGGGACTGCGATTATGCACATTCTATCAGTATGAATTGTGAAGGTGCAGCACAGCCATGCAGATAAAATCCCTCTCTTTGGGCACATCAATTTAAGGTTTCTGTTTACTAAGGTTGCTGTCTAAGCCCTAGCAGTCATCATTGTATTCCTGGTTGTGCTGATGAAAAAGGATTCTCTCCTCCCTACCTGTTTTATGTCTGCAGCTCAGAGTAGAGGTTGTCATAGATCTGAGAGAAAAGTGCTTGGATTTCTAAAAACAAAATTACCTCTAAATATAACAGCTAAGTGTTGCAGCGGCACTGATTTGATATGGTGCAGACCCTGAAGGCTCGTGATCTGACAGCAGACGAGCACCAAAAGTTTTTTTCTCTCTCCCTCTTGCTCTGATAAAAGTTTTAAATTTAGGTGAGGGATCATATGTATTTTTAATTTCCTTTTTTCCTGTCACTTTCTGTTTTGTGGGATGTTTCTGTTGTGTTAACCACGAACTTGTATATGAAAAAAATGTTCACATAGATGCACTTATCCTTCATCTGAAAAACTTGACGTAGTAAAATCGATACCCTGCAACACAAGGGAGCGACTATATATAACCCTGTTTCTCTTTCTGGTGTTTTGTAAGAGGTGGGGAAAGAGACAACAGTGAGGCAGAAATTTCACAGCAAATGAAGCCTACCAGTGTGCTTGTTGACCTTTGTTTTGCTTGGTAAGGGCTCTATCTTTTTGCTCTGGGCTCTGTAACCAGGCCTCACTGATGGATATCTCTCTATTGGCTGACTCACATTTAAGGTCAGGTGCAAATCAATGCAGGTTTTTTTTTTGTACGTTCCCTCTAATTGTTGGGAGTGGTGCTGCTGTCTCCCCCTCTGGTTGCGATAGACCGTCATCATGAACAATGATGAAATACCATGCGGGAGAAGAGATGTCCTTGACTAAGCATACACTCCAGTCAATCTTGGGGAAAGGGAGCATCAAGCAGGGAGGGAAAATATTACATGCCAAAAATGACTCAAGAAGAGGAGCTTGAAAGTGCATAGCTCAGTGGGCTTGTGGATATTGGGCTTAGGATGTGTTTGAAGAAAGATATTGTAATATATGAGGAATGAAGACAAAAAACAGACAAAATCCACACATATAGACTTTTAAATGTTTTGTATATTTGTTTATTTATTTTAACTACGTTAAACTATGCCACATTGCTGTGAACATTCGACTGAGCACCGACCCCTTCGTAGGCCTGTGTATGTACCGGATACAGGCTGTTGTTTACCGTTAAATATAATGAAGCCAGGCTGAAATGTTGGCTCTCATTTTCATCCATGCTTAAGGTAAACCTTTAATAACCTATTTAGTCTGCAACAAATTCGTTTAGGCCTTGAAAATAATAGGATACACTCTATTATGCATAATGTATTTTGCAGTTACCAAATCAATCTTCTCTGCCAACTACAGAGGGTTCAGTACTTTGGTTCATCAGCTGGTTCATTCTGCCTAAAGTCTCTGTATGCACTAGGCAGGGAAAAGGGTATCGCGTTCAGTACCCACGATGTTCATTTCACCCCTTTATCAGAGAGAAACTCCACATGGAGCCAACAGCGTTGTCATACAACACACACACACACACACACACACACATGCTGACAGACGGAAACGGAGACAGACACGCACCTTCATCAGAGACCTCATCAGGATGGGAGACATGAAAGGTGTGGCATGGTGTTTGTGTGTCTATCTAAAGGCTAGAGGTAAATGTAACTTGTGAGTAACAGCTGGGGCCGTCCTCAGCCTGCCTGCCTGCTGAGGCCCCTGTTTCTGCCAGATTTATGTGTTATGATAGTGATTCATATTTCGGAACCGCATTTCCCCCACTGCGCAATCACAGCGTGTTGCTAATGTGGTTTCTCATCACAATTTATGGTCGGTGTTGCAGCAAGGAACTAGCTTTGGGTTGGCGGTAACCCCAGGGAGTGCGTGGCACAATTGAGGTGATGTTTGGGCCAGAACAGGCAACTGAGTGGCAGAGATGAAATTCAAAGAACACATAGGGTTAAGTGCTAAATGGATTTAATGCATGTTCCTCCCTGGACAAGAAAACATGTTGTTGCTATTTCCTTTGAAGCCTTAGCAACAAGATGAATGTTTACAATATGCTGTTTAAAGATACAGCTTTTATGGAGATGGCGGTGTTAATATATTACAAGCTTGTTTGTTTCACTGAATTGAAAAAAGGGGATGCTGATTCAAATTCCAACTCATAATGGATAGCTGATGGAAAAAATAAAAACATAAGGAAAGGCAATAGGCAATAGAGTTGGGAGGAGGAAGGAGAGGCAGAGTGAGAGTGGTAGGGAGGGGGTGAGATGCAGAGCAAAAGAGAGAGATGCATGCAGGGATAGCGAAAGATTCAGGGAATGATTAGCTGAATAGGCAGAGAAGGGAGAAGGTAAGTAAGAGATTGTGAGGGAGAGAAGTGAGGAAGAGAGAGAGAGAGGAAGATGGAAGGAAAGAGAGAAATGCAGACGGAGATAGAGAGTTGCAGGGATAATGAAGGATGTAGGGAATGCAGATTGGAGAAGGAGGAGAGAGAGAAAGAGAGAGAGAGAGAGAGAGAGAGAGAGAGAGAGAGAGAGCTTGAAAGATCTTGGCAACAAGCATCTGTTCCTTCATCCTCCAGGACATCAGCACAATCAACCACACAAACACTTCTAAGCAGCTCACATAAACAGCATCACTCTGAACAGTTCACAACATTATTCATCAAATGCTTGACATGAGCCGCTGAAATATTTCAGGAACTAATAAAGTTTCAAAGATGCTGCCCCTGCCACAGTTATAAAATCCCGGCGACAAGAAAGCCTGGAAGAAAAACTGTGACATTGGATTTTTGCCAAAACCTTCTACATTTGTGTGGGACGGCCTAAGTGGGGCTAAATCTGTCTGACCGAAGCAGCTGAGCTCAACAAAATGTGTACTGGCTTCTCCCAGTGTGCTGTTGATGTTGTCAGTCAGGACTCGCTCAGGTTTGTGTTAATTGTTTGGGAAATTTCTTGACCACAAATCAAGCCTAGTTTAGATTGATTGATTTGATGGGTAATCTATGAATAAAACTAGTCTTCATGCCAGTGGTTTCCTCATACTTTTTCCTTGGCTGTGCATGTTCCTGCTTTAGTAGCCTAACTAGACTTATCAAAATCAAGGATACACTATGAAAATGGAGGTTTAATTATTCCTTTGTAGGGTGTCTGAACTTGCACTCTATTTTTGCTGTACTTTTCTATTCCTAGATCAATGTTGTACAACTTGTGGATCAAAGTACTGAATGTTATATTTTACCCGCCCCCGGTTAATATTTAATTATTGGTAAAATTATTTTATTCGTACAAATGCCCGTCTGTAGCTGGTTCACCTCCAACAGTCGACATGCCCTTATCGAAATTTTAGTTCAAAGCGATTTTAATTAGTCTATGTGCTGCCAATGAATTACAATATGAACATACGGTGTGGATCATGGTGCCTCTAAGTGCTCCTCGTCATCTCGTACTTTCGACTTCCACAATCATAATGTCATGCATTCAATTGCTTTTTGTTGGAACTAATAACAAATCAGACCCTGGAAAAGAAAAATATATTTCGGTGGCTATTTTTTATTTTTTTATTTTCACACTGTGCTGCAGTGGCAGAGGGAAGATAAGACAATGCAGATCAGGTATGTAATCGTTATTTTTAATTAATTCAAATCAAAAATACATGACAGCCAAGTTAATAATGAGTGAAAATAGAAACAGCGGTGCTGATTATTCACATAAAGTGCTAAACAATATCATAAAATAAACGTTACCATAAGTAGTTGACACGACTGCCATGCTCTTCGCCCCTTAAACGTCACGGTTACTCGGCTGTCATACAACGTTTCCACTTTGGGTCGTTTATTTGTAGTAGTAAATACGATTTTCCAAGGCAGCAGTAATGCACCGTTTGAAAGGTTACATCATGTCCACCCTGTAGGCGGCGTGTCAGTGCTCCAATTTCGCCATGATTACCTTGCTTGGTCAATAATGGAGGAAATAATCGTGTGTACATTTAGCACCACTGCATTTTGAGCAGATACAAACTCATAAAACTGTTTGGACGTGATATGTGCCGTTTACATAATACTGTCAGGAAGGCCAGGCCACCTGGTCACTGGATAAGGAGAGATTGAATTGGTCCAGGGGGCAGGTCAGTTCCCTCGATCAGAAAAACCGATATACTGTAGGTTAGTGACTCTCAACCTAGCCTGGAGTTGTTGCTATATGATTTAAAGTGTGTGGAGAAAATATACAAATATGTTATCATGTTTATAATTGCAGAGGAAACGTGTTTTTTAGTGAATTATTAGCTGATGACAAGCTAGGTACTAGTGACCAATTCGTTTTTTACTAGTCACAATTATAATTTTACTAGTACTCATTTAATAAGTACTAGTACTTATTTTACTAGAGACTGATTTCATTTTTACTATTCCCAAAAAGGCACTAGTATCTAGTTACTATTCTGCCAATTGAAAGAGTGACGAAAAATAAACATGAGTACTTACTGTACTCATACTGTAGTGTGGAACTTGTTAGCCATTTGTGTTGCATAGCTGCCTTGTTCCATGTGGTTTGCCTTTTCTCTAAAATGCAATGGATGTGTCACTGCATGAAAAGCCCTGTTTCAGAACCCGAACAGAGCCGCGAAGCTCCGCGGCACTTCATCTCTTCGGTAGTAATTGACAGTTAACGACCCGCGAATATAAAATCATGCGGCTCCGAAAACAGGAATCCTACCCCCGTTTGGGCACGGGAGTTGTTTTCACCCGTGGCACGTCTGCCATCAATCTCGATGGGGGGGCAGGTTAAGGTAGAGGATGTTGGTGCATAGTGTTGGCTAAACGTGGCCAGCACTATACACCACTATGCAGTAGCGTGTGAAACACTATAGAGTGTGAAACACTAATTACACTACCAGGGAAATGTGCGCGCGTGCGTGAGTGTGTGTGTATGTGTGGGGGGATAAACCATGCATCTTAATTAAGTTTCACTAGACAACATGCCGAATCACCTCTAATAAAATGTCACTTCTTGCTCTGTGGCACTTTGTGTGTGTGTGTGTGTGTGTGTGTGTGAGAGAGAGAGCGTGTATGTGCACATATTCAAGTGTGTGAATAGTGTGGAACTGATTGTGTGTGCCTGCATGAGTGAATGCATAAATGTGTGTGTGTGAGTGTGTGTGTGTGTGTGTGTGTGTGTTTGTGATTGAGAAAGATTGTGTGTGTCTGTGTGTGCTAGTTAAAATCCCTTCATTAGAGCTGTGGAGCTTGTTCATTTAGATTTACACCACAAATCTTAGCCAAGTAATCAAAGTTTTGTAGTTTAACAAAGATGGTAAGTGCCTAACCCAATATGTCAAGGGTATTGATTTTTTTTAGCAAGCCTGCAGACTGAGGTGCAAAGATGTAACTTAAGTGGGCTGGGGAAAACAAGTGCTAAAGGCTTGTGGCGCCAATTTGCGAGACCTTGCTTGCTGTTTGCTTCTGGGGCTTTCTGACCCCTGAGATGGAATGGCTGCAGAGATGAACAACAGAACCTCTATATTAGATAGAACACTGGTAGGCATCATTGTAACATTTCATGTATTTCTCCTCCATTACTCCAGTAGCCGTTACAGCCTATTCTCTCTAATATGAAGAGGGACTGAATCAGCATGCTGAAACAGAAAACCTGGCTCTCGATCATCTGGTTGCCAGATCATCCCCTGCACCTTCTGCCAACTGAAAAGAGAACAATGTGGATTATCCCAACAGTCCGTCTTGGCCTGCAGAAATATTGTACCTGGAATTTACTGTTGCATGCTGGGAAGTGTGTGTGACTTTCTTTGATAGCATCTGTTGGCCTGTTTCAAATTCCTGCAGATATTCTGGATGTTTACTTGCTGCTGTTTGGAGTGCCAGATGGGAGTAGTTGGACATTTTAAACTGCTATTGGTTCACATGCATCAGGCATAATTTATCAAATCTAAATAATCTTTTAGTTTCATGTTCGGAAGAACATTTATACTCATTGATAAATAAAACTTGCACTTTGTCTCTATACTAATGGAAGAGCCGCTCAGGCTCACTGTAGGTGTTTGATGGTAACCTAACTGAATATTTGTTCCCTTTCTTCCCAGGTTTCATCCATACTTGCGGAGGCACTTTAAAAGGCAGGAATGGGACAATAGAGAGCCCGGGGTTTCCATACGGATATCCGAATGGAGCGAACTGTACCTGGGTGATTGTAGCTGAGGAGAGGAACAGGATTCATATAGTTTTTCAATCTTTCGCTGTGGAGGAGGAATATGACTTTTTATCTTTGTATGACGGGCACCCGCATCCAGCTAACTTCAGGACGAGGTAAGGAAGAGCCCTCCAGCTATGCACCTTGAAGGCTCTGTTTGATGGCTGTGAAGCAGTGAGAGAGAGATGTGAGGGAGGAAAGGCTTCAATGATCAGCTCTGACTGAAAGTTCATCTTTTATGTACACACGACAATGAATGCTTGTTCCTGTCAGTGAGGTGTCAGGCAGTCAGCAGTAGCATGCAAGGAATGCAGCATGTCCGCCCTTCTCAGAGATGGTTTGGTGAAGGATTGGAAGAGTCTCCACAAGACTGAAGGAGATTCTGGTTTTAACTTGACATGTTGAGGGCTCACGTCCTGTTTCGATTTCAAAGGAATGAAACACGAGATGGTTGTTTTACTTTCAACCAAAATGCAAAGTAAAATCTCAATCTCAACCTCAATTAGAGTACCGACAGTGACTAATGATTCTCTGTTTTGCGTGTAGAAAGGAAATAATCTTCTATTCAAGGGTATATGAAGCAGTGGAAGTCAATAATCTTTTTTTTCTTGAAGCACGCTTTAAAGACTCACGTTTTGTTTGGATTTCAAAGCAAAGAAATTCACAGATGTTTCGTTTTCATCAACCCAAATGACTAAATACAATCCCAAACATTTCTTTCTAAATAAGCATGCTATTTTGGCTTCAGTGATCCATGGGTCAGCTTTGTAGTCACCATTCTTTATTCCCTCAAATGCTTCACCAGGGGAGATGGAGATAGAAAGGAGCATGAAAAATTAAACGTTACAATTTAGCTTAGCTTTCTTCATCTACTGAACACTGAGCGACCAACTGTTCACTGGATACCCTCTCTGAATTCTCGCAACAGCCTGATCTTGATCACCCATAAGCCGTTAGAAGATTTGCCATGTTTATTTGTAATTCTCCATCTCCACAATTTCTGTCTCTGACTGAATTAAGGCTGCTCGTGCTGTCTCATTTTGCTGTACATATCTATGATGCAGAGACAAGTAGCCTAATCACTTCAATAAATCAACAATATACTAAGTGAACGGTGCACACACAATTGAAACGTCAGCAGAGTGTGTGAATACATGTGTAGGCAAGGCAAGGCAAGTTCATTTGTATAGCGCCTTTCATACACAAGGCAGTTCAAAGTGCTTTACATGAGGCATTAAGTGTAACTGTGGAGGCTATAAGTCAACCATCACTGTCTGGCCTAGAGAATAATGAAAATATTTCTATACATTTGAGCTCAAAAAGGTCGACAGCAGAAGAAGTTCTGTTCAAAGAGAAATTCTAATTATTTTGTTCTTTTTCATGAAGCACACTTTAAAGAATCGTTTTGTGTTTGGATTTCAAAGGAAAGAGCCAGAGGTTTTCCATTTTCCTCGTCAAAACCAAATTGCTCCAAATAAACCCACTCTTTATAGAGAAGTGTGCCGAGTATCATGAGAAGATTATCTCTCGTCAAAGCTGATAGAGGAAGAGTGTGGATACACACATCAGCTTTTAAACCCGTCAAAAGCTTTTTAAAAAGGTATCCGAGTGTCTGATTATCCACTTGTATTCACAAACATGCTCCCTCAGAGGTGAAAGTAGGGGCATGCATCTTTTTGTGTAGCACTCCAAAAGACTGGGGGCCAAAATGATTTCTCCTGGCCAATTTGCATGGCTGAACTGCATGCTGATGGAATGGAGGACGTGCAGGGAAGAGTCACAGATGAAGGGGACGCATTCAAGAGCTGAATCATTGTTGATACTTTAACGGTTCCATCTCTTTAGATACTTAAATTCATGTTATGCAACACTGTTTTCAAGGTCAGGCTTATAAAAGCTTTGACAGAACACTTGTTGACTCCACATCACTTATGACTCTTAGACCTAATCCCATTTCTTATTTTTACCCCTGCCCCTCGTTTTCGAGTGCCCCTCGCTTTTCGACTTGCCCCTCGGAACAGCGTTACAACTTATACGTTTCACGCTATGAATCGATCAAACAAGTCATCAAATAAAAAAGACCACTGCTTCATTACTAGCCCACTTCATGACAGAATAGCGGTGCTCTCTAGGCTAGCAACAGCGCTGCTACCCTGCCAGTCTGCACTGATATTAGAGGAGCGGTAACAAGTGCAGCAACTTCGTTTCTGGACTTAAGTTATATCTCGGGCGTCATATGCCATCAAAGGGGGGAAATGCAACATGGAAATAACGTTATGTCAAAATGCGGGACCGTCATGCACAAATCAGCTTTTAAACAATGTTGTAACGGTAGCTAGCGAGCGAGAGACATCAGCATACTAGTGATTTTTTGTTATGCTTGTTATAAAGAAACGGTCTATAATACATTGAAACGACATTAAACTAAGATAATATGATGGTTATCATAATTTTAAAATCTTTATTAATGAGGAAAATACTACATTTGTGGTTTCCTTTTGTTGCTTGTGCAGCATTCGCCACCATCCTGCTGATGATTGTCGGAGATTTCTCATAACCCTCGGTTTTGAATGTGCCTCTGAAAAATCTCCTTTGGAGGGCCATGTAGCCCCTACACTTCACCCTACCCCTCGATCCCAACAAGAATCGGGGCACCCTACCCCTACGCGTGAATGTGCAAAACGGAGGGGTAGGGCAAGTGTATGGGTTCAAATTGACGCCAAAAGTATTGTCAGCGTAGGAAAAAGAATCGCAGGCGTAAAAAAAAAAATCATAGGCGTAGATGTGGAAATGTTTCTCGTGATCAAAAAATGAATAAAATCAAACGCATTTTTCTGTATTGTAAACGAAAAAGTTATGTTCATAAATGTAAAAAATAAAATTGCAATTGTTTTTTCTCACTCATGTTTATGATTTAATGAGTACTATTTCATTTTTTACGATTACGATTCTGTTTTTCTCGCGCTTGGGGTTTTGTCATGATTTTGAAGGGAAGGGGCGACTTTATTGGTCACTGGGACAAATGCGTCATTGGTATGTGCTGTGTTTACCTCCCTGACTGAAGGCATACACATCGTCATTTACTGGGAACATGGCGGAGCAACAACATCCTTCTCAGGTATTCGGCTAGCTATTAAACTTGTTATTGTGAATAATGAAGTACTGGATTGTTGGTTGTGATGGATTGTTGGTTAAGTTACTAAAGTTCAAGGGTAATTCCGGTATTTTTAAACCTGGGCCCCATACATATTTCGGGGTCTAAATGACTAATAACAACATAGGCTAATCCTTTGAGACAACTGCACGATCAAAGTACGTCCACTAAAAGTGCTTGTTTTTGCCACTGACAGGCTCAGATTGTTATTCTAAGCGTCTGTATTCTAAGCGTCTAACTAGAAACAGCCGTTATATCGCTCTCTTCAAAGCCACCAGACTTCATTGACAAAAACAGCATTTTTACCTCGCAGAACACGGGATAATAACACAAACAAACTAACCGAGATCAAGGCAGCGGTAGAGCAGCAACTCCC